>CM059446.1:25630136-25710136 GCA_030390025.1 Squalus acanthias | reverse complement strand
TGATTAATCAAGTGGGCCTTTGGTTGAATTCTAAATGTGGGTTTAGCTGGTGATGCCAATTCTCTCTCCCCCTCTCCTGAAGGTCTGATTCTTGCTGGTGGAGTTGCACAGAAATACACATGCCCTTCAATACCTTGCGCAAGTGGCCATTTCTTTATATGCTAGTCTATACAGAGAGTGTTGGCCGGCAACTCGTCTATGGAGCAAGTCAGGTGGACCTGACCGTGTCCCAACCGAATGCCAAACACACCTACATTTTCCATCTGGGGTTGCCGCATAATAATCAAGACCAAAACCCTTGGCTTCTGTCTCCTCTACCCAACTCAGAGTTGCTGAATCCAACACCACAGGTCTGAAATCCAACCCAGAACTTTCTAACCAGTTTAGCACGGTAGTACAGCCAGACCTCTACCTAGAAGGCAACTGTAAGACGGATGAATGGTCATTATCAGGAAACCAAATAGACCGGGAATAAAACTGAGATTGATAGCTTTTTGTTAGGCAAGGGTATTAAGGGATATGGAACCAAGGCGGGTAAATGCAGTTGAGATACAGATCAGCCCTGATCTAATTGAATGGCGGAACAGGTTCGAGGGGCTGAATGGCCTCCTTCTGCTCCTATGACCATGGCACTCAATAGCAGTGTAAGTAGGTGGCAGCTCATTCCTCGGCCCCCTGTCAGTCACAGATCTCACTGGAGCAGCACAGGACGCAGCCTTCAGCAGCCAGGAAGTGCCGCACGAGGGACGGGAGATAAAGGAGATGGGCACGAAGAAAAGAACAGGAAATAGAGGGCAAGGCAACCCAAAATAAACATTGAAATTTGATGCAAAGTGCTTCAATGGCTTTGCATTTAGCATGTCTTCTAATTGGCTATTGTTTTAATTAGAATAATTATACAATCAAATTAGTTTTTTCTTACAGGGAGAGAGAAGAAGGCACACATGCAATAGTTCTTTTCTATTAGAAATTTAAAACAGCTGAGAACTCTTTATTGATACGGATTCTGCAAATGTGATCATGCTGTACATGAATACATTGTTCCTAATTACATCAGTTATGTGTAATGATATTGGCTGCAAGGATTCTCATCCACTGGCATATCAACAAAACCTGATGGCACAACGGCTTTACACTTCAGCACACATGATTAGATACACGATTTGTTATAAATAAGATTATTATAATTAACGTGTCATGCACAACTCTTGAATATTCACTTGTTGGTGTACCGTGTCCTGTGATGTACTTGGTTCAGCCCCACAGTGCCCCACAATAGATGTGGCAATTCTACACTTTAGGACACTTTCTGAAAGTCTCATTTGTGATGCAATTCATTTGAGAGAGATTTTCAAATGATTTCAGTGCAATTTAATAAACAGAATTATAAATGCAAGTTCTTTATGTCTTTCTCTCTTTCTGTCGTTTTTTTCTTTCTGTCTCTCTTTCTGTTTTTCCTGCTTTCTTTCTTTGTTACTTTCTTTCTCACTTTCTGTTCTTTCTTTCTGTCTCTCTGTCTTTCTTTCTTCTGACAGAGACATTATTTTAGACCTGGGTGTGACAGATATTTTTGCTTACAGTAGATGGGTTTCCTCTCTGTACTGGGTTTTAAGAAAGATATTTTACAATATTGTACAATATTTTCCAAGAAAGATATCGCTCTATAAATGGCTTCTACAGCAGCTTAGTCAGATTCTTTTGGCTCTGCATGAAATATATAAGAAATAAGCCAGATATTTGCATCTGGTAAACAATCATCGGCACAGCTAAATGCTGAAAATGATCAGCACCTATTAGTGGGCAGTTAATCGATGGCAGAATTTAATTGAGATAGTTGTAACACAGATAGCACTAGTTAAACATCACAGGTGGCATCAGCGTGCCTTTACGTTTGTGATATGGAGTTTGCTGTCCATTGCTTGAGTAAACTCCCTCTGTCTCACAGATTAATTTCACAGAGCCAAGGCTGTAATTCAAACATTTTTATTTGAATATAGGAATCCAATACTTTTGATATACCGATTTGTTACGGTTACTGGTGTCCTTGTGCACCAGTCGCTGAAGGTAAGCATGCAGGTGCAGCAGACGGTTAAGAAGGCAAATGGTATCTTGGCCTTCATAGCGAGAGGATTCGAGTACAGGAGCAAGGATGTCTTGCTGCAGTTGTACAAGGCCTTGGTGAGACCACACCTTGAGTATTGTGTGCAGTTTTGGTCGCCTTATCTGAGGAAGGATGTTCTTGCCATGGAGGGTGTGCAGCGAAGATTCACCAGACTGATACCTGGGATGGCAGGAATGACGTACGAGGAGAGATTGGGTCGATTGGGATTATACTCGCTGGAGTTTAGAAGAATGAGAGGAGATCTCATTGAAACTTATAAAATTCTAACAGGGCTAGACAGACTAGATGCAGGAAGGATGTTCCTGATGGCGGGTGAGTCCAGAACAAGAGGTCACAGTCTAAAGATAAGGGGTAAGCCATTTAGGACTGAGATGAGGAGGAATTTCTTCACCCAGAGAGTGGTGAACCTGTGGAATTCTCTACCACAGAAGGCAGTTGAGGCCAAGTCAGTAAATATATTCAAGAAGGAGTTAGATATATTTCTTAAGGCTAAAGGTATCACGGGATATGGGGAGAAGGCAGGGACAGGGTACTGAGTTTGGATGATCAGCCATGATCTCATCGAATGGCGGAGCAGGCTCGAGGGGCCGAATGGCCTACTCCTGCTCCTATGTTCTATGTTTTTATGTTTCTATGTTTGACCTATCCACAACATACGCGGAAAGATGCAACTGCATATGGGGGCAATTTTAACCTAACCCATCCCTTGGAAAACTAACAGGATTGGGGGCGATGCTGGTCAATGGAGAGTAATATTGGGCGGGGTGTAAAACCATGGGTTTACCTTCCGGCGAGTTAGGCTATAATGACCCCCTAGATGTTTTTGGAATTTTGGGAAAAACTGCACCCAGTAGGGATCAGACAGCCACTTCCCTTTTTTCAGCAAGACCTGCCTAGAAAGCTAATCAAAGGAACTCAACTGACGGGTTGGTCTGTTTAAACCTTTCCTGAATTGATTCAAACTGCTGTATTATTTGAACTGACTTCAGCAGCTTGCTGTTGATGCTTGTTTCTGTAAATAATAAGCTTTGAATGAGCCTGTCTGGTAGTTTAGTCCGTTAGGAAAGTGTTTGGCATGATTGAAATGAATTATCTTCTCAGGTGACAACGGCACGAGATTTCTGTTCCATCGCCTTTTTTCCGCTGGAAGTGGGACGGAAGCGCCGTTTGTGCATAAATAGGATGGCCGGCAAAGTTACAGCAGCAGAGTGGGATCAGCTCCGATGAAATTCCAGGCCTGGATGAGTGCAGCTCCAACAAAACCCAACAAGCTCGACACCATCCAGGACAAAGCAGCCCGCTTGATTGGCACCCCATCCACCACCTTAAACAATCACTCCCTCCACCCCCGGCGTACCGTGGCTGCAGTGAGTACCATCTACAAGATGCACTGCAGCAACTCATCAAGGCTTCAGCAGCACCTCCCAAACCCGCGACCTCTACCACCTAGAAGGACAAGGGCAGCAGGCGCATGGGAACACCACCACCTCCAAGTTCCCTTCCAAGTCACACACCATCCTGACTTGGAAGTATATCGCCGATCCTTCATCCTCGCTGGGTCAAAATCCTGGAACTCCCTCCCTAACAGCACTGTGGGAGCACCTTCACCACACGGACTGCAGCGGTTCAAGGCGGCGGCTCACCACCACCTTCTCAAGGGTAACTAGGGATGGGCAATAAATGCCGGCCTTGCCAGCGACGCCCACATCCCGAGAATGAATTAACAATAATGAAAATCCCAAATATAATCTACAGACAATAAACATGTTTGTTTTTCCACAAGGCATGTTATCCCAGATTACTTTGTGCATGGATCGGATTTCAGTTCATGGGAAGTGCTTGCCTATGGGAGCTGGCCTCTGTGCTTGGGCATGAGAAAAGATATCTGAAGCAGCCCACATCATATGGGAACCTCGTTCACTGTGAGGACATAGAGAAAGAGCAAGAGAGAGAGAGAGAGAAATCCTGCTAGGATGGAAAGAGGATACCATGAAAGACCCTAATGGATGCGGGGTATTAGAGAGCGAGGGATTCTGTTGAGTGAGAGCGCAAAGGCAGAGGGAGAGAAACTTTATTGCAATTGGGGGAGGGGCGGAGGCTGCCCTATATCACTATCTACTTTATAGAACTATCTCCCCATATGAATATCTGCCATTGTGTATTTACTGATTATTCACTTCTCTATATACATATATTCTATATTTATGCTGCATATGCCTGCACACTGTATACCCTCCACATACACCCGCCCTGTAGACATACAGTACTTCCTCCACATTCATGTCTATTCTATATACATAGACTTCTGCTATACATGCATGTCTACTCTCTGTATACATCAGTTGTTAAACCCACTACATTTCTACTTTATAAACCTCCACCGTATTACTGCTCATCGAAACAGCAAAGAGGTCATGACAAATAGTATAGATTTAGAAGCATAGGTCATGCCTCACAAATCTATTGAAATTCTTCGAGGAGGTGACTCAAATGGTTGATGATACAATCTATTTGGGTTTTCAGGAAACATTTGATAAGGTTCCACACATGAGGTTTCTAAAGAGGATTAAGGCTTATGAAGTTAATGCATATTAGCTAATTGGATTGGAAAGTGGCTTAGCAATAGAAACCAGACATGACGATAGATAGAAAATGCCGGTTTGAAAGTAGTGAGTTATAGAGCTCCACCGGGATCTGTTCTAACCCTTGGGGCTCACATTAAACCACATGGAGGAAAATATTTTTCTGATAACAGCAAGCTATATGACTGTGTGATGAGTCTAGCAGTGATTGGAAGTATTCAACGGGATATGGAACAGTGAGGAGGATGGGGAGATGGCTCCTCTCACAGCTATGACAGGAGTTATGCTGAGCCGTACAGTACAGGAAAGTGCAGGCTCTCCAGGTATGGAGCTATTGTGTGTCAGCTGTGGCTCAGTGGGTAGCAGCCTCACCTCTGAGTCAAGAAGGTTGTGGGTTCAAGTCCCACATCAGAGACTTGAGCAAAAAATCCAGCTTGACAATCCAGGGCAGTGCTGAGGGAGTGCCGCACTGTCGAAGGTGCCGTCTTTTGGATGAGACGTTAAACCGAGGCCCCGTCTGCTCTCTGAGTTGGACAAAAGATCCCATGGCACTATTTCAAAGAAGAGCAGGGGAGTTCTCCCCGGTGTCCTGGCCAATATTTATCCCTCAATCAACATCACTAAAACAGATTATCTGGTCATTATCACATTACTATTTGTGGGAGCTTGTTGTGCGCATATTGGCTGCCGCATTTCCTACATTACAGCAGTGACTACACTTCAAAAAGTACTTCATTGACTGTAAAGCACTTTGGGATGTCTGGTGGTCGTGAAAGGTGCTATATAAATGCAAGTCTTTCTTTCTTCTTTCTACCTGATCTTAGCCAAGGCAGCTGTACGGAGCTAATCTCAAAGGTTTAGTAATTTATTGATTATGGTCCTGTACTACTGGTCGTGAGTTCAAATCCCACCATGACAAGTTGGGAAATTTAATTCAATAAAATGTTTGCCCTTGAAATTCCTCCAGAGGGCTATTGGGGGGCAGATCTGAGGCAGGGAGAAACTTCCATCTGTCCCCAGGATGCAGCCCTGACCCTCAGGGACATTTGCAGAGAGCTGGTGGTGGATGCCCATATGACAGCTGGTGGGGGGGCTGCCTCAGATGGGATGGGGGAGTGATTTTGCAGCGACATTTTGCCACAGTGCAAAGGGCTGAGACAGCACTGAAAAAAAAATCATTTAGTTCAATGCTCCCAGGTGTCCAGCTTTCCACTGTGCAAACAATCAATTTGTGGAAGACCATCTTCAAATTTAATGGGTTGCAAATTAACTTTCACGGCAACGCAAAAGGCTGCCTGCTGTACATCTCACCTGATTTTTTTAAAAATTATTCGTTTTTATGGGATGTGGGCGTCGCTGGCAAGGCCAGCATTTATTGTCCATCCCTAATTGCCCTTGAGAAGGTGGTGGTGGGCCGCCTTCTTGAACCGCTGCAGTCCGTGTGGTGAAGGTACTCCCACAGTGCTGTTAGGGAGGGAGTTCCAGGATCTTGACCCAGCGACGATGAAGGATCGGCGATATACTTCCAAGTCAGGATGGTGTGTGACTTGGAGGGGAACTTGGAGGTGGTGGTGTTCCCATGCGCCTGCTGCCCTTGTCCTTCTAGGTGGAAGAGGTCACGGGTTTGGGAGGTGCTGCCGAAGAAGCCTTGGCGAGTTGCTGCAGTGCATCTTGTAGATGGTACACACTGCAGCCACGGTACGCTGCTGGTGGAGGAAGTGAATGTTTAAGGTGGTGGATGAGGTGCCAATCAAGTGGGCTGCTTTGTCCTGATGGTGTTGAGCTTCTTGAGTGTTGTTGGAGCTGCACTCATCCAGGCAAGTGGCGAGTATTCCATCACACTCCTGACTTGTGCCTTGTAGATGATGGAAAGGCTTTAGGGAGCCAGGAGGTGAGACACTCACCGCAGAATACCTAGCCTCTGACCTGCTCTTGTTGCCACAGTATTTATTTTCCTTTCTATTGCACCCCCACCAAAGTTGAATTTTACTTATACAATAGCAAAATACTGCGGATGCTGGAAATCCGAAATAACAACAGAAAACGCTGGAAATACTCAACAGGCCAGGCAGCATCCGTGGAGAGAGAAACATAGTTAACGTTTCAGGTCAAAGACCTTTCGTCAAAACTGGAAAAAAGCAGGAAATGGAACAGATTTTAAAGCAAGTTTACGGACTGGGAAATGGGGGAGGGGATGAAAGAACAAAAGGGAAGGTCAGTGATAGGATGGAAGGCAGGAGAAGTAAAGAGGCATTAAGAGATATTCAAGGCAAGAGGAGGTGGTAATGGGACAGGTTAAGGAACAAAGGATGGCTCTGGATGAAGTGTGAATTGCGCTGGCAGAATGAACATAGAAACATAGAAACATAGAAGATAGGAGCAGGAGTAAGCCATTCGGCCCCTCGAGCCTGCTCCGCCATTCGATGAGATCATGGCTGATCATCTAAACTCAGTAACCTGTACCTGCCTTCTCCCCATATCCCTTGATACCTTTAGCTTTAAGAAATATATCTAACTCATCCTTGAATATATTTAATGACTTCGCCTCAACTACCTTCTGTGGTAGAGAATTCCACAGGTTCACCACTCTCTGGGTGAAGAAATTCTTCCTCATTTCTGTCCTAAATGGTTTATCCGTTATCCGTAGATTATGACCCCTGGTTCTGGACTCTCCGACCATCGGGAACATTCTTCCTGCATCTAGTTTGTCCAGACCTGTCAGAATTTTATATGTTTCGATGAGATCCCCTCTCATTCTTCTATACTCCAGTGAGTATAAGCCCAATCGACCCAATCTCTCCTCATATGTCATTCCTGCCATCCCAGGTATCAGCCTTGTGAATCTTCGCTGAACTCCTTCCATGGCAAGAACATCCTTCCTCAGATAAGGCGACCAAAACTGCACACAGTACTCAAGGTGTGGTCTCACCAAGGCCCTGTACAACTGCAGCAGGACATCCCTGTTCCTATACTCAAACCCTTTCGCTATGAAGGCCAACATACCATTTGCCTTCTTCACCGCCTGCTGCACCTGCATGCTTACTTTCAGCGACTGGTGCACAAGGACACCCAGGTCTCGTTGCACTTCCCCTTCTCCCAATCTATTGCCATTCAGATAATAGTCTGCCTTTCTGTTTTTGACACCAAAGTGGATAACCTCACACTTATCCACGTTATATTGCATCTGCCACGCTTCTGCCCACTCACCCAACCTGTCCAGATCATCCTGGAGTTTCTCGCTATCCTCCTCGCTGCACACACTCCCACCCAGCTTTGTGTCATCTGCAAACTTGGAGATATTACATTTAATTCCCTTATCTAGATCATTAATGTATATTGTGAATAGCTGGGGTCCAAGGACCGATCCCTGCGGTACCCCACTAGTCACTGCTTGCCACTCGGAAAAAGACCCATTAATTCCTACTCTCTGCTTTCTGTCCGCCAACCAGTTCTCTATCCAAGTCAATACCTTGCCCCCAATCCCATGTGCCTTAACTTTACCCGCTAATCTCTTATGCGGGACCTTATCGAAAGCCTTTTGAAAGTCCAAATACACCACATCTACTGGTTCTCCCTTATCTATTTTCCCAGTTACATCCTCAAAAAATTCCAGTAGATTAGTCAAGCACGATTTACCTTTTGTAAATCCATGTTGACTTTGTCCGATCCTGTCACTGTTTTTCAAATGCTCAGCTATTACATCCTTTATAATGGACTCTAGCATTTTCCCCACTACCGATGTCAGGCTTACCAGTCTGTAATTCCCCGCTTTCTCTCTACCACCCTTTTTGAATAGTGGGGTAACATTAGCTACCCTCCAATCCATGGGTACAGTTCCAGATTCCATCGAATGTTGGAAGATGATCAGCAATGCATCTACTATTTCTAGGGCCACTTCCTTAAGTACCCTAGGATGTAGATTATCAGGTCCTGGGGATTTATCGGCCTTCAATACCATCAATTTACCTAACACCATTTCCCTGCAAATACTGATTTCTTTCAGTTCCTCCCTTTCATCAGACCGTATGTTCTCCAACATCTCTGGGAGGTTATTTGTGTCCTCCTTTGTGAAGACAGAACCAAAATATGCATTTAATTGGGCTGCCATTTCTTTGTTCCCCATTAATACTTCCCCCGCTTCTGACTGCAAGGGACCTACACTTGATTTCACTAATCTTTTTCTCTTCACATATCTATAAAAGCTCTTACAGTCAGTTTTTATGTTCGCAGCAAGCTTACTTTCATATTCTATTTTTCCCCTTCTTAATTAATCCCTTTGTCCTCCTTTGTTGAATCCTAAACTGTTCCCAATCCTCAGGGCTACCGCTTTTTCTGGCCAATTTATATGCCCTCTCCTTGGATCTTATGCTATCCCTAATTTCCCTTGTTAGCCACGGTTGAGTCACCCTTTTTGTTTTATTCTTATGCCACACTGGGATGTACAAATTCTGTAGTTCATCCATGCAGTCTTTGAATGTTTGCCATTGCCTATCCACCGTCAACCCCTTGAGTGACATTCCCCAATCAATCCTACCCAATTCGCGCCTCATACCATCGTAGTTTCCTTTATTTAAATTCAGGACCCTAGTCTCTGATTCAACTACTTCACTCTCCATCCTAATGAAGAATTCTATCATATTATGATCACTCTGACCCAAGGGGCCTCGTACAACAAGATTGCTAATTAATCCTTTCTCGTTGCATAATACCCAGTCTAAGATGGCCTGATCTCTGGTTGGTTCCTCGACATATTGTTCCAGAAAACCATCTCGTAGACATTCTAGGAATTCCTCCTCCACAGTATTTTTACTAATTTGGTTAGCCCAATCTATATGTAAATTAAAGTCACCCATGATGACTGCTGTGCCCTTACTGCATGCTTCTCTAATTTCCCTTTTAATGCCGTCCCCAACCTCCGTATTACTGTTTGGAGGTCTATATACCACTCCCACTAACGTTTTCTGCCCCTTGTTATTTCTCAGTTCTACCCATACAGATTCCGCATCATCAGAGCTAATATCCTTCCTTTCAATTGTGTTAATCCCCTCTTTAACCAGCAATGCTACCACACCTCCCTTTCTTTTTTGCCTATCTTTCCTAAATATTGAATAACCCTGGATGTTGAGTTCCCAGCCTTGGCCACCCTGGAGCCATGTTTCTGTAATCCCAATCAAATCGTATTCATTTACCTCTATTTGCGCAGCTAATTCATCCACCTTGTTCCGAATGCTCCTTGCATTAAGACACAAAGCCTTCAGGCTTGTTTTTTTAACGCTCTCAGACCTATATGAATTATTATTTACTGTGACCATGTTTGATTTAAACCGTTGAGTTCTTTGCCTTCTACTTTTGTTTTTCTCCTTCCTGTCTTTAGCTTTTATCCTTATTTCCCTTTCCTCTGTCTCCCTGCTCAGGTTCCCAACCCCCTGCCACTTTAGTTTAAACCCTCCCCAACAGCACTAGCAAACACTCCCCCTAGGACATCGGTCCCGGCCCTGCCCAGGTGCAGACCGTCCCGTTTGTACTGGTCCCACCTCCCCCAGAACCGGTTCCAATGTCCAAGGAATTTGAATCCCTCCCCCTTGCACCATTCCTCTAGCCACGTATTCATTTGAAATATCCTCCTATTTCTACTCTGACTAGCACGTGGCACTGGTAGCAATCCTGAGATTACTACCTTTGAGGACCTCTTTTTTAATTTACCTCCTAACTCCCTATATTCTGCTTTTAGGACCTCATCCCGTTTTCTACCAATATCGTTGATGCCTATGTGCACCACGACAACTGGCTGTTCGCCCTCCCCCTCCAAAGTGTTCTGTAGCCGCTCCGAGACGTCCTTGACCCTTGCACCAGGGAGGCAACACACCATCCTGGAGTCTCGATTGCGGCCGCAGAAACGCCTATCTATTCCCCTTACAATTGAATCCCCTATCACTATAGCTCTTCCACACTTTTTCCTCCCAGCCTGTGCAGCAGAGCCACCCATGGTGCCAGGAAGTTGGCTGCTGCCGCCTTCCCCTGATAAGTCATCCCCCCCAACAGCATCCAAAGTGGTATATCTGTTTGAGAGGGGGATGGCCACAGGGGACCCCTGCACTACCTGCCTGCACCTCTTACTCTGCCTGGTGGTCACCCATTCACTTCCTGCCTGTACACCCTTTACCTGCGGTGTGACCAACTTGCTAAACGTGTTATTCACGGCGTTCTCAGCGTCACGAATGCTCCAATATGCATCCATCCGCAGCTCCAGCGCCGCAATGCGGTCCGTCAGTAGCTGCAGCTGGATACATTTCCCACACACATGGTCGTCAATGAAGGACAGCTGCCATGTGGGAGGGAAGAAGAAAAGGGCCAAACAAAAAGTGTGGATAAAAAATATATATATGTGATAGGGGCCGAGGTTATGATCTGAAATTGTTGAACTCTATGTTGAGTCCAGAGGGCTGTAGAGTGCCTAATCGAAAGATGAGGTGCTGTTCCTCGAGCTTACGCTGAGCTTCCGTGGAACAATACAAGAGGCCGAGGACGGTGAGGTCAGAGTGGGAGTGAAGCGGTGAATTAAAGTGACAGGCGACCGGAAGCTCGGGGTCCCCCTTACGGACTGAACGGAGGTGTTCCGCAAAGCAGTCACCCAATTTGCATTTGGTCTCCCCAATGTAGAGGAGACCACATCGTGAGCAGCTTTAAAATCTGTTCCATCTAAACTTGCTTTAAAATCTGTTCCATTTCCTGCTTTTTTCCAGTTCTGACGAAAGGTCTTCGACCTGAAACGTTAACTCTGTTTCTCTCTCCACGGATGCTGCCTGGCCTGCTGAGTTTTTCCAGCATTTTCTGTTGTTATTTTGAATTTTACTGACTAAGTCTTCCTCCAAGCCCTTAGCACTGTTGCCAAGGATTCACAGGAATCCCATGTGCTCAGGGCACAAAAGAGGGAATTATATCATAAGACATCTTTCCCTCATTGTCAGCTGTGGCTCAGTGGGTAGCACACTCGCCTCTGAGTCAGAGGGCGTGTGGGTTCAAGTCCCGCTCCATGGTACTTGAACACATAAAGCTAGGGTGACACTCCAGTGCAGTGCTGAGGGAGTGCTGTACTGTTGGAGGTGCTGTTTTTCGGATGAGACGTTAAACCGAGGCTCTCTCCAGTGGATGTAAAAGATCCAAAGAAGAGGAGTTATCCCTGTGTGTCCTGGCCAATATTTATCTCTCAACCAACATAGCAAAAACACATTATCACATTGCTGTTTGTGGGATCTTGCTGTGTGCAAATTGGCTGCTGTGTTTCCCACATTACAACAATGATTTTACTTCATTGACTGTGAAGCACTTTGAGACGTCTGGTGGTCGTGAAAGGCGCTATATAAATGCAAGTCTTTCTTTTTATTTTGTTTCATTTTCAAAAAGAAACAAGTCCCTGCTTCAAATCCCGCCTCACCTGCCCAGATGACAGCGCTGATGTGTCCCCAGAGCCCAGGAATTCTGGCCTGCTTGTAATCTGTGCAAACACCAGGAAACAAAATGGCCAATGGAAGCTGCCAATTGTCGTAAAATCCCAAATGATTCACTCATGTCCTTCAGGGAAGGGAACGTTTACCATGGCACATCACTCCAGTCTCACACTACATGATTGACCTTTGAATTGCTCTAGTAAGCCAATCGGTTGGGCAAACAATCGTGAGAAAGCCCACCATCACCTTCTCAGGGCAACCTGGGGCGGCCAATAAATGCGGCCTTGCCAGCGTTGCCCACATCTCGAGAACAAGTATAAAAAAAAACATTAAAAAGGGTACAGAATGAGGAGACGTCAATTAACAAGATGGAAAAGCAGGAGGATATGCGAATGATTGCTAATCATTGACTGGATGTATCCAGCTAACTTGAAAATGTTGGCAAGGCTAATATTACCATTGGTTCACACTTAATTGCAGTAGATTATCATAACCTAATACAAATCACTGGTGAAGCTTATTTTGCAATTATATGTGCATTTCAGAGCTTCCTCTGTAGAGTAGGATATTTATGCATTGAGAAGGATTCCAATGACACAGATGTTCTGGGACTTTGTGCTCTAATTTATGGAAAAAGGTTCAGGGAACTGATTTTGTTTTCAATTAAAAAAATACAGGATCTGCGTGAAATGGATGCACCACTTGGATTGTGAGTGCATAACGGAAGAAGTTAAATATAAAATTACTAAGCCCCAAGCAGGCTTGAAGCTCGGACGGACATTTGTTTTCCTACAGTCATGGGAGTGTTGGATCTATTCCCAAAAGCTGCTGTGCTCCTTCCACAGACTGCGTATAATCTGCTTTATCATGGACACTGCCGAACCTATTGTATCTCCTGGGGGTAGGTCCTGCAAAGTTTCACCCTGCCTTTCCATCACGGGTAATCAAACAAAACTCCGTACTATCCATCAAACTCTGTTCTACACCCTTGATTGCTTGCTTCCTCAGCATGGTGTTGACGTGATCCCAGCGACTGAGGAACTATCATGTTCAAAAAGCCTCTTTGATTTTCTCGGAGTGCAATTAAGGGTAAAGTTTCTCATTGGTGTAGAACCTCGCCTACTGGGAGGGCACACTGGGAAATAATGCTCACACTGCCCAGGAGTTTCCATCCATTGAAATGAATGGATGAAAAGCTATGGGCTCAGTGCTTGCGATTTCTCAATATACGTGCCCAGCGGGCTGTGCTCTGCTCTGGGATTGTATAATCAGAAATAATCATTTGTGCGAATTCTAACCAGATTTTTATCCAGACCTTTTTTTTGAAGCTGTTGACCAACGATCAACATCACGAAATAATTACAGCTAAGGAAGGCCATTCAGCCCATCGTTATTCTTCCATTCAGAGATACTTAACATTCCCCCATTGTCATATCCAATTGCTTCCTAAATGATTCCAGGGTTTTTGCCTCCACTCCTCTATCTGGAAGTTTAATGATGCGGAGATGCCAGTGTTGGACTGGGGTGGACAAAAATGAGAAGTCGCACAACACCAGGTTATAGTCCAACAGTTTTATTTGAAATTACGAGCTTTCGGAGCGCTGCTCCTTCGTCAGGTGAAGTGGCTTCGTCACCTGACCAAGGAGCTGCGCTCCGAAAGCTCGTAATTTCAAATAAAACTGTTGGACTATAACCTGGTGTTGTGCGACTTCTCATGGAAGTTTAATCTACATGTTGATCAGTCTTTGTATGAAGAAGAATTTCCTGACATCTGTCCTAAACATACCCTTCTTTTTTTGAACCTGTGTCCCATTATTCTACTCCCACAGTTTAATTTAAAGTAATATTCTGGGTTAACTTTTTCTAAAGGCTGAATAATAAGTCGAGAAGATCCCCTGTCAGACACCATGGGGGGAATTTTTCCTGGCCTGGGGAAGCGGGTTTGGAGGCGGGACTGCTGGGAAAATGGCAGAATCTGGGGGCGGGTGCCCAACCCGCCACCAACCTGCCTCCGTGCCATCTTCCCAGGAGGCGGGTAGCCGAACCGCGCCGGGTCCCATCTCCTCGAGGCAGGTAGTTAACAGGCAGTTAAGAGGATTATCCCCATTTTACCCTGCAAGTGCGGGCTTCCTGACATCGGGAAACCCCGCCAGGGTCACCGAGGCGAGCAGTGGGTCTGCGGGGGTCTGCGAGGTCCAAAAGTGCGCTGTAGAGGTGAGTGATGGGTGCAAGTGTGGAGTGGTAAGTGTGTGAGGTGAGTGTAAAGTGATAGAAAATGTTTACTTACCTTTGTTTCTTCCTGCAGGCTTCAACAGTTGGGGAACTGGAGACTCCCGCATCTCACCGGCAGAGATGACAGAATGGCTGCTGCATTCTCCGATGCAACAGCCATCTGATTTCTGCTCAGTAGATACAAGGGCTCATGAAACAACAGAAAATGTCAGTGTTTGACAGCTTCAAATGATGACAATTTATCTGTCAAAAATTTTTGACAGATGAAACGTCATACGCTGACGTTCTCTATCACCGGCTTTCCCTTAATTGGCCTGCTGAACCCGCTGGGCGGGCGTAACAAGGTCAATTAAGGAAAAATAGCGTGGGTTGGCCAGAAGTCGATGGAGGCGGGACTGAAACCCGACAAGTGGGAGTCCCGCCTCCAAAAGCTCCCCATTGGCAAAATCCAGCCCAATGCTGCTGAAATCGGTTAAGGCCCTGCTTTCAGGGCTGAAATGGGTGCCACACCGTCCTGAAATTGGGCCTCGGGTCCATGAATACTATTTGGGTGAGCTGCCAGATCCTGTTGTGCCTCCATGGGCATCGCGCCCACTTTAACGCGATGAATTCCAGGCCACTTGCCTCGCCAGCAGTGACCTGAAAGTATGTTCCAGGAGAGGGGATGGAGCAGCATCAGGTGGGATGGGGGGGGAGTGGGTGCAGCGGGGGCGGTGGTGGGGGTGGGGTGGGGGTGGGGGGGTATCGGGATACTGTGGAGTCAAGGGGGGCCACGCCTGGATCCACAGGCACGCTTTTGAATTTTATTTTAAACAGACCTTTCAGTGGTGGCCCCAGCTGAGGCCACAACGCCCGCTGAAGAATTCGCAAGGCCCTGAGCCTAACTCCGCTTCACACTGCCCAATTTGCCAGAGAGGTCCTAAAGCAGGTGTTAGGCCCCTCATTTACATATGTAAGGCACCTCATGCTTGTTTTAGGCAGCCGCCTGGGCGCCTGAAAAATTGCTCGACCCAATTTCGGGTCGGGCATCTTTCAATTGTCCTTAGGCACAAGACATTGGTTCCCGGAACTGGCCCACATTGCTACCAAAACAGGCGTACAGTTTTGGTCTCCTTATTTAAGGAAGGATATACTTGCATTGGAGGCAGTTCAGAGAAGGTTCATGAGGTTGATTCCGGAGATGAAGGGGTTGTCTAATGAAGAAAGAAAGGAATTTTTCCCCTTAGTAGAGGGGTCAATAACCAGGGGGCATAGTTTCAAGGTAAGGGGCAGGAGGTTTAGAGGGGATTTGAGGAAAAACCTTTTCACCCAAAGGGTGGTTGGAATCTGGAACTCACTGCCTGAAAGGGTAGTAGAGGCAGGAACCTTCACAACATTCAAGAAGCATTTAGATGAGCACTTGAAACACTATAGTATACAAGGCTACGGACCAAGTGCTGGAAAATGAGATTAGATTAGACAGGGCTTGATGGCCGGCGCAGACACGATGGGCCGAAGGGCCTCTTTCTGTGCTGTATAACTCTATGACTCTATGACTCTAAGAAAGGTTGAGCAGGTTGGGCCTATACTCATTGGAGTTTAGAAGAATGAGAGGGGATCTTATTGAAACATATAAGATTCTGAAGGGGCTTGACAGGGTAGATGCAGAGAGGATGTTTCCCCTCGTGGGGGAATCTAGAACTAGGGGGCATAATTTCAGAATAAGGGGGCACCATTTTAAATCGGAAATGAGGAGGAATTTCTTCTCTCAGAGGGTCGTGAATCTTTGGAATTCTCTTCCCCAGAGAGCTGTGGAGGCTGGGTCATTCAATATATTTAAGGTGGAGATAGACAGATTTTTGAACAATAAGTGAGTCAAGGGTTATAGGGAGCGGGCAGGGAAGTGGAGTTGAGGCCAAAATCAGATCAGCCGCGATCTTATTGATTGGCGGAGCAGGCTCGAGGGGCTAAATGACCTACTCCTGCTCCTACGTCTTATGTTCTTATGTTCTTATGTTCTTATTTAAATTACCTGCTGGCACTCATTAAGGAGGCTGCACGGCATTTTGGTGGCTAGCACTTGATTTAACGCCCTCTCCTAACAGCGACCAGCTGATTGGGAGTAAACTAGTCGTTGCAGAGGATTTCGAACGCTACTTAAAGATGTATCACCTTTTACTGTTCACTCGCTGCTGGAGGTTTGAAGAGGGAGGAGATGAAGCCAGGCAGAGCAGCACCAGCTGCTGGAGGAGCGAGGGTTAGGAGAACGGGAAGGGCTCCAGATAAGTGGTGACTTGCTGCATGCTCCACAATCGGGAGACTTTCTGGGGCACCTTTTCAAAAACTTCACCAACAATCTATCAACATGTATTCTGAAAATTCCCTGAGGACTTCATCTATAAAGAGTACACGCTGTGCTACTCTACCTTATTGGACGCCTGATAGGAATCACCAGGAGAAAGGAAGTGCTTGGTCATCTGCATCTTGCTAGGGGGTCCTCCTTGGTCTGGAGGAGGAAAGGGAGGAGATGAGGCCAGGCAGAGCAGCACCAGCTGCTGGGGGAGAGAGGGTCAGGAGAACGAGGCGGGCTCCAGATTCGCTGCACGCTCCACAATCCAGCAATCAGGAGAGACCAACCGGTACCACCAGCAATTGTGCCAGAGGGCTCAGGAGCCACAAGAGGAGGAGGAGGTTGAAGAGGAGAGAGGGGTAGGAGGGTGAGGTGGACTCCTTCCCCCCCTGCAGGTAGAGGGCATCCCTCCTCCACTGGACCTCCTCCGCCAGGACCTCCAGTGCCGCGTCCGAAAACTCGTGCGCCCTCTCCCTTGGTTTGAGCCATTAAAAAAAAATTGCATTTAGATAGCGTCCGGACATCCCAAAGCACTTTACAGAGGCACTTTTTGAAGTGTAGTCACTGTTGTAATGTAGAAAACACGACAGCCAATTTGTGCACAGCAAGCTCCCACAAACAGCAATGTGATAATGACCAGATAATCTGTCTTTTTGTGATGTTGATTGAGGGATAAATATTGGCCCAGGGCACCAGAGATAACTCCCCTGCTCCTCTTCGAAATGCCATGGTTATCTCTCTGCCGAGGTGTGATAAAGGGCAGTTAGACAGATTAACTGTAGTCGTCTGGCAGTGTTCTCTGACTATATATGCTGTGCTGATATGTATCGCTTCACTTCACCTGAAGAAGGAGCAGCGCTCCGAAAGCTTGTGATTTCAAATAAAGCTGTTGGACTATAACCTGGTGTTGTGCGACTTCTCACATTCAAAATAGTGCCATTGGATCTTTTATGTCCACCTGAGAGAGCAGACAGGGCCTTGATTTAGCATCTCATCTGAAAGACGGCACCTCCGACAGTGCAGCACTCCCTCAATCCTGCACTGGAGCGTCAGCCTAGATTATTGTGCTCAAGTCTCTGGAGTGGGAATTGAATCCACAACCTGCTGACTCAGAGGTGAGGGTGCTACCCACTGAGCCACAGCTGACACTCAGCCTGCATCATGCTGTTGTGTGTCAGCCACCCTGCTCCACACCTTGAGTGGAAGTGGGTGAGTGGAGCCCACATATACTGCTCCACGAACATTGCGTCTAATCAGCGCTTGAGTGCTAAACCTGCAGGTGTTTGTTTTAGCGCCTCCAGGCAAGTTCACATTATGGTAATCAGCAATTAGGACCAAAATTGCGTGCTAAAACCAGACTTTCAAACAGGCAGCGCATCCATTTAGCGCCTGTTCTCACCCTTTCACCAAATCAATCCCCGATGTTCCTAGTGGTGCAAAAGACCAGCGTCTGGTCCTTATCTGACAGAACAGGCTCGGGAAATGCTGAGGCCGTGGGTTCGAGCCTCAGCGAGAGTGGACAATCCTTGCGCTTTAGCACCTTCAGGCAAATTCAAATTATGGTAATCAGCAATTAGGACGAAAATTCAGTCTGATATTGAGTGCCATTGATATCAAAGACTTAAAGCGTGGCCGTGGCGTGCAAGTGGACCGAGCTCAGCACAACAACTTGTCCCAGCAAAACACCAACTTGAATGTCCCAGGCTCCTGGGCCATGATCAGACCTGCAACAAAATACTGTTTCATGAAAGAATTCAAAGGAGCCAAACACCATTTTATGGGTACGTCCGATCCTGTCACTGGGAAATATATACTTTTTTCTATGTTTAGTACGTTAGGAAGTTTATTTTCAAGGTTGGACTTTTTTGTACGGACGCGACTGCTGCCAACGGAATAAAATAGTTGCGCATGCGCAGTTCCTGTGGGTTTTTTGGGTTGTTCTCGCCGGGCGTCCCACAGAGAGAAAGGTGAGGGGGTGGACAGTTCAGGTATTGTGAGGTCTGTAATATGACTTGAAGGTGATATTAGGATGTTGTCAGCTTGTGAGGGTTTTATCGTACTCTTGCCGAGTGTGCTTATCGTCATCAGCTCCTCTGTTGTTATTTTTGTAACTTTTTCTTATTTGGGATCTGACATTTATGCGCAGAATGCTTCTGCGCAGCTTCCGGTTCGTTGGCAGCAGTCACTCTGTTTTTGGTGCATGAATGTATTTCGATTATTTTGAGTGATTTAATTGGTTAAGCTCCCATTTTTTTTAATTAGTTCACTTTTTCCAGTGTTAGTAATAATCACACTCTGATTCATTGCAGCTAAAAGGATTTGAAAAAAATAATTAGTCATGCATTTTGCATAAATTGGCCTAAAGTTCACATCAGCTACCCCAGCCAAGTGTGACGGAAATGTGACAGGAAAGTGTATGATCACATAGAAAGAAATTTAAACAGCACCTTTCCCGAACTCAGGACGTCCCAAAGCGCTTTACAGCCAAAGAAGTACTTTTTGGAATGTAGTCACTGTTGTAATGTGGGAAACGCGGCAGCCAAATTGCGCACAGCAAGCTCCCACAAACAGCGATGTGATAATGACCAGATAATCTGTTTTTGTTCTGTTGAGGGATAGATATTGGCCAGGACACCGGGGGAGAACACCCCTGCTCTTCTTCAAGTAGTGTCACAGGATCTTTTACATCCACCCATGTTTCATCTGAAGGACAGCACCTCCAACAGTGCAGCACTCCCTCAGCATTGCACTGGAAGTGTCAGCCTGGATTGTTGTGCTAAAGTCTCTGGAGCGCGACTTGAACCCACGACTTTCAAGACTCAGAGGTGAGAGTGCTACCACTGAGCCAAGGCCGACACCTAAGCATGACATGACAAGACAGGAAAAGTATGCAGGTGTACTATTTTTATAATGGGGAAATTTTAATGTAAATGCACTTGTTTACCTTTGCGGTTGTATTTCAAAGCTCCAGGACAGGCTAATTGTTTTGAGATATCAAGTATCAGTTTTGTAATCCAGTACTTCATTGTACTTTAGTTTTGTAATCTAAAACTTCAAACAATATCTGTTTTGTAAGCTCAACGTAAGCTCGAGGAACATCACCTCATCTTTCTATTCGGCACTTTACAGCCTTCTGGACTTAACATCGAGTTCAACAATTTCAGACTATAACCTCGGCCCCTGTATTTCTTAATATTTTTTTCTCTCTTGTTTTCTCACATGGTAGCTGTTACTAATGCTGCCATCATCATTCACACCTCATCTAGAGACATCTTTTGTTTCTTAACTTGTCCCATTACCTCTCCTTTTGCCTCGCGCCATCATCCCTTGTGTCAGTCACTCTCTCCTGCCTTCCAGCCTATCACAGACCTTCCCTTTGTTCTTTCCTCCCCTCCTCCCTGCCCCTGCTTAAAAATCTCTCTTCTCCAACCTTTTCCAGTTCTGGTGAAGGGTCCCCGACTTGAAACGTTGACTCTGTTTCTCTCTCCTCGATGCTGCCTGACCTGCTGAGTGTTTCCAGCATTTTCTGTTGTTATTTCAGATTTCCAGCATCCGCAGTATTTTGCTATTGTAATATCTGTTTTGTGTTGTTAATAAAATGTAGGTTTTAAGTCATAGGACCTCAAGGCATATTGATTTGTGCTGTTGAACATTGCGGTTTGTAACAGGCTGCTGTCCTATAATCAGGCCGCTTTCTATCTTCTTGATTGTCTTGGTGCAGCCAATATTGAAGAAACAACCTTGAACTGACCTTTTCTTGTATTGGGTAAGAACACTATGGGGTAAATTTTGGTCTTCGCCACATGGTTGGTAATCGGGCAGAGCGCACCCCCTGCCCATTATAGAACCCGCACGATTTCCATTGTATTGATTCAGGCGGGTTCTATAACGCATGGGCAATCCACTCCACCAGATTACCACCCAGCTGGTGAATAAAGACTTGCATTTATATGGTGCCTTTCATGACCTCAGCATGTCCCAAAGCACTTTATAGCCAATTAAATACTTTCTGAAGTGTGGTCACTGTTGCAATGTAGAAAATGCGGCAGCCAATTTGCACACAGCAAGGCCCCACGAACAGCAATGTGATAATGACCAGATAATTTGTTTTTAATGATGTTGGTTGAGGGATAAATATTGGCCAGGACATGCGCTGTGGTTTCAAATCATAACCGACAGAAGCAGCTGGTTGTCCTATTCAAATGCATGACACAGGAGAGCAGCTAAAGGTGAAGGAGTCACGTATTGACCTTGGGAGCTTTTTTTCCAGGTATCATTCACCCTCTGCATGTTGAAGAATGGAAAACATTGTGGTCGTGTGTGTCATGACGTTGACAAACAACACCTTTATTTTTACATGGGTGCAGTCCAACGCATCGAGCACTCTGCAAAAGCTTACAATGACATCAGTTTGTGTGCTGTTGCCAACTATTTCTCCACATTTTTAGAAGATTGAATGGGCCTGCCAGGTTGCCAAAGCAATGCATCTGTTGTATCCTGAATGCAGATGGACATGGCACCTTGACCAGTACTGCTGTGATCTCCTCCAACTGTCTGGAATAACCCTGCAGGGGGAAAAATAATGGATCCTGAGACTTACAGCTACAGGGTGGAGGCAGCCTGCAAATCTGGATGTAGTATTAGCATGCCTCTCTAATTACCTCCCTCTTTAGCTTACACTTCCTTACATTGCTCCTTAGAGAAGATTAAATCACTCATCCTGGGCTTTTACCCGGATATGAGCTTCTACTGACTATCTTTCCCTATTGCCCCCTGCATTCCCTGTGCACCCTGCTCTTGCTGCAGTGCCAAAGATTCTACAATTGGCCTCAGCTCCTTGGTGTTGGGGAGGGGGAAACATCTGCCAGGGTTCCTGCTCCTCACCACTGCTCAGGTCCTGATGCTGGAATGTGTGCCGGTGGGGACCCCGAGTGAGACTCATCTATAAAGCCTTATGTGATCCAGCTGCCCTTTGCACTCACTATCTAGGATCGACATGAAAGGCAGGTGCTTGGGAAGGGTATTGCTGTGCAGCCGAGCATGAAATGCATTCACAAGAGGAACGGGGGGAGAAGACTGAATGCAAAACTAATAAATATTTTGTATCTGGTGCAATTGACGAGATGATTTTTGGCCCAAGCAGCCCCTTTAACGGGGCAACACGGTGGCATAGTGGTTAGCACTGTTGCCTCACAGCGCCAGGGACCCGGGTTCAAATCCAGCCTCAGGAGACTGTGTGGAGTTTGCACATTCTCCCCGTGTCTGCGTGGGTTTCCTCCGGGCGCTCCGGTTTCCTCCCACAGTCCAAAGATGTGCGGGTTAGGTTGATTTGGCTATGATAAATTGACCCTTAGTGTTAGGGGGGATTAAATATGTGGGGTTACGGGGATAGGGTGGGATATGTGTCGGTGCAGACTCGATGGGCCGAAATGGCCTCTATCTGCACTGTGGGGATTCTGTGAACGGGCTGCGTGGGCCATTCAAAATTCCGCGCATGCATGTTTTTTTCTATTTAAAAGTCGCTTCACCGGCTGCGCGGGTCCTGCAGAGTGGCTGCGCGGCTGTGCAGCCTAAAGGGAACGTGGATTAGACCGGGTCTATTTCTAAACCTGGTGTAAGTAGCGAGACCCGGGAATCTGGAGAACACCCTCCCGCTGAGTAGACATGACTCTCTTGCAATGGCATCAACGGGCAGGAAGTAATCCCCCGAACTATTTTTTTCACCAAATATTTGTCGCTGGTACCATCCGATACAAAAGGAACCCAATTAATAATCGAGGCAAAACTCGGAGGAGACATACAAAAAATTTTATTTCTTATGTGCACAAAAGAATCTGAACAGAATCGAACCATTAATGAGAGCCACACGGGTCAGTTTGTAGACCTCCCAAATTGTCTCTAAGAGCAGTGACATCGCCATGCCCCTACTGTCAGCTTTGCAAAGGGAGAGCCAATCGATAGGTACTGAATGAAGGCACCTGCCTTGTCAACACTCCCCGCTCCCTGACTGCAGGCTGCCCACCCGCTCTGCTCCTCTCACTTGTTGCTGGGCTGCGATGGCATCGACCAGCACCCCCCTCCCCCCCACCCCCAAGGGAAGTCCAGCAGTTTACAGTTTAGTCTCAAGTATAAATGGAGTTTCCTTTGAATGTATTTTTTAAATTATCCCCAAGAAGTACCATTTTTTTTAAATTTAAAACATCTTTCTCAGACAATCTGATTAAAGCTTTAAATCACATGATCTGTGTTTTGTTCGCAGTGAGACGTGAGTTTTTGAATTCTCCAAAACTTTGTCCCAACGTCTCCCCCTCCCTCCCTCCCCCACCCTTCACCCGACCCCATTGGGTAAGCAAGTGTGATAACAGCATGCAAGAGTCGATCACAATGATCTCTGCTGGGGTTTTTTTTGTCACTAAACATCTAATGGTCACGGATTTTTTTTATTTAAAAAAAGCAGCTCCGACGGAGGTGCGGGCGGGCACCGAGGCCTCGGTCAGAACGCAGGTCCACATCACGACGAACGTGGGAATGGCGAATCACGATGAAGCGATCTCTGTGATCAAACAGTCTCCAGAAGCGGATAATGTCACAACACCCTGTTCATTCTACCAAGCACATCTGACACTGTGTGTGTGTGTGTGTGTGTGTGTGTTTCACAAGAAAGGAAGGTGAGATTGGATATCAGAGTAGCACAGCAACAGGAAAAAAAAGCACAGCATTTCTTTAAATTTGCATAGTGATGAATCTCTTTTTTTTTTTAAAAACTTTTTTCTCTCATTTCATAAAACAAAACGAAAACAAAAAAAAAGTCCAGTGTGAAAGACTACCTTTCCTCAGCACTGTGTGCCCACCAGAATCAAGGGCCATGCTGTGCTTTATTTGAACATTGTAGGAAGCACAAAGACACTTTAACAGAACAGGTGCTGAGTTATTTTTTTGTTTTTTTTTCCTTTTTGTCAGTAAATCTACAAGACACTGTTGTGTCAGTGTACTCTCTAATGGATGCAGCTGTGATGTATATATACAAGAGGAATTCCTTCACATTATAAGCAATATCATTCTACAAAGCAGCAATCTTTTTTTTGCAAGTAACAATACAATAAGTAATTGCTGGGATTATTTTTTTCTTTCCACAGTTCATTCTACTCAGTTCTATTGTCATATAATATGCATATTGAAGATTCAGCTGCATATTACCATATAAATTCCAAATCTGTTAAGTAGTAGGTACCTATAATACTGATTTACAATCAATGCATACACATCCTGTAAATAAAAACCTAACAATAACCGAGTCTTTGGCAAATGTTGCAATAAAAATTACATTCACTTTTTAATCAGTTGTTTCAGAGAGCAGTACCAAATAGGTTGTTCCTTATCATGCAACGTTTGTGTGTCTCTTTCTTGACTACTCCCTCCCTGCCCCTGCCTTCGTCTCTGCCCCCCCGCCGCCAACCTCTCCTCCATCGCCTTTTTGAAGTTGCACCCAAGTGTGAGTTGGCTTCTGGGTTGAACATGCCTTCGTGAACGGGTCAGGAAAGAGACATACAAAAACGCTGGGGAGCTGTGGCAGTGACTGTTGTGCTTTGTCTATAATTTATTTTTAGTTGTGTTTGGGGTTCTGTCAGGAGGTGGGGGGTGAGGGGGGGGGGGACGGTTAGTGGGGAAAGAGAACTCTTCCGGTATTGTTCAGCGGCCGGGCTAGACGGTACCGACCTGTGTGTGTGTGTGTGTGACGCCAGATTTGTTTTTGCACTCGCATGCAAGTCAGAAGTGGTGAGGACGCAGAACAAAGCAACCTCCAGAACACAGGCTTCTTATGTCATTGCACAGAGTAACAGCGTCTGGAGTGGAGACCACACTGATAATCTGCACTATCACAGTGAGTGCAAGTTATAAACTGGACAGCTCAGTGAATATTGCGCCCCCCCCCCCCCCCCGATAGCATCAGAATCATTCTAAACTAACCTTGCTCTTAATTCTGTTGTATGTGGGAGCTCTGTTTTCTGGCGGGTAGTCAGAAGCCAGGGTTTACTGTAACCGCCAAAGCATTGAGCTATTTTGTAATGTCTATCTACAGGCTTCATTAATACCTTTCACCGCTGGAGTGCAGCAACTGTAAACTCAAAATACAAGCCAATTAAGTGCCTATTTGACTCTCTTTTCTCTCTCATAAAGGAAAGTGTTTATACAATATCGTCCTAGGGCGGAATTCAGTGCCGCTCACCAAATCCAGAGCCCATTGCAGCCGTGTAAATTGGTACAATCAGATAGCTAGTGCAAAAAAAGTACAAAGAAACATCAGCTATTATGTGGCCTTCCTTTTCGCTCTTCCGAGATCGTCTGAAGAAAATAAACTGCTTTTCTGTCTTCGTCCTAAACCTTCCATCATCACCTTCTGAAGTAAAACACAACCAAATTTACTGAGAATTGTTGCACGCTGTGTGTTAAACTGTTAAAACATGGCCCTCGGTGCTTCTCACAGGGAGCACGCACGCACTGCTTTCGGTAGTTTCCTGAAGAGAGTGTGTGTCATAGGAACAAAAGTGTCCGGAGAACTGCCGTGAGCTGAGCTCTCAACGGAGCTCGGTGACTACAGTATGGGGGGGAAAGGGGTGCCAGGGAGATCGATGGAGCCAAGAAGCAACAAGGAGACGGCACGTGTACCAGCCGGAGCCTCCGCTGACCCTGGGGAGCGGGCGGAGGGGGGTTTAGGGGGGGCGGAAGGGGTGGTTGGGGGGTGGGGGGGGGGGGCGGTTAGGGTACTCCCTCCATCCATAGCGATAGGAGTCAACATTGAGCCAGAGTTTTGAGATGCGCCGTCTTGTAAACATGATGCAGCCGGGAACGAGTCCGCTTGTGTAGCCCGCCAGTTGTCATGTTGCTGTTGACTGTCCAGACATGGTCTTCATGTAAACAACAGATGTTCTTTTGCTGTTGTTTTCTTGTATTATGTATATATATATATATTTGGAATCATTGAAATTACCAAGTCAAATATGGGAGTATGAGTTCGTCCAAATGTTGAGTCATGTTTTGAAGGACTGAAGCAGTTTTTTAAGGTGTTTTTAAATCAATCCATTCATTAAGATATACATATATATCTATATATATGAGATATTTTGCTTCCTTTTCTTTATTTTTTTCTGTCCAGTCAATAAGGAACCAATGGGGCTGAAATGGGAAATTAAGCCAAAAGCCTAAATGAATCAATGGCAGCACAGTTTGAAGTATAAACACTTGCAGCCAGAGTCAGGGAGATCCACGTTGTCCAATTTGGATGTTCATTGGTCCGTCCTACAATCGCACTCACAGATTAACAGTTTTTGTTTTTCTAAAGTTTCCAGTTCTTCATCCCACTGTTGAAATTGATCAGACTGGTACAATGTGGAGCCCAAGAGCTTCATCTTGCAGTTTCATGTGGTTGCCATAGTAACTAGTGGCGGTCGTAGGCAGTGGCAGCAGTGGGGGGTGCAGCACCCCTGGATGCGGCACTATAATAATAAGGGGAACCTGAAAGTTAACACAGGAGAAGATGGACCAGTTGGAAGGACATATATAGCTTATCAACAAACAGTGCACACCCAGGGTTTGATTTGGTTATCTAGTGGGGGAAGCCAGCTTTCTGTTCCCAGGTCTGCCTGCGCAATGCACCAACAAGAGTCTTCTGGACTAATTTCCGTCGCCTAAGGGGGTCGGAGAGGAATTTCCCAGATTTTTTCCCCCCCCCCAAATTGGCCGGTGTTTAAATCCGGGTTTTCGCCTCTCCCAGGAGATTACATGGGTTGGGGTGGGCAGTGTGTATATTCTGATGCACAATGCATCGCAGTTGTATGGGACAAGCTGGATGGACCAGAGGGTCTTTTCCTGCCCATCACAGTTCTCCACTTCTAAGGAACCTACTCCCAGGCTTCCACCAATCCTGTTCTGACTCCGTGCTCGGGAAGTGCGGCAAAAGTCGCACAGTGACAATTCGCCCCAATTTTACCCTCCTGGGGTAATGTGCCTGGCATCAGCTTGGCAACCGCCCATAGTGGGGGCGAGATTGGGTAGTCATAAGTGCAAGAAAGCCAACCAGCTTGGATGCCAGCACCCCAATGTCACCTGGCACCATTCCGATAGGTTTCAACAATAGTTTCATTTCTCTGGAGTTACATTTTTCTAATTATGTAATAAAAACATAAGAACATAAGAAATAGGAGCAGGAATAGGCCACTTGGCCCCTCGAGCCTGCTCCGCCATTCAATAAGATTATGGCTGATCTTGGGCTCAAAGTCACTTCCCCGCCCGCTCCCCAACATAACATTTATTAACCCGCTGCAGCCCAGGAGTTCACTTTCAATGCTTCATTTCAACAACAAAAAAAACAACTTGTATTTATATAGCGCCTTTAACGTAGTAAAACGTCCCAAGGCGATTCACAGGAGTGTCATAAAACAAAATTTGATACCGAACCACATAAGGAGATATTAGGACAGGTAACCAAAAGCTTGGACAAAGAGGTAGATTTTTAGGAGCATCTTGAAAGGAGAAGAGGTAGAGAGGCGGAGAGGTATAGGGAGGGAATTCCAGAGCTTAGGGCCCAGGCAGCTGAAGGCACAGACACCAATGATGGAGCGATGAAAATTGGGGATGCACAAGAGGCCAGAATTGGAGGAGCGCAGCGATCTCGGAGGATTGTAGGGCTGGACGTGGTTACCGAGGTAGGAGGGGCGAGGCCATGGAGGGATTTGAACACAAGGATGAGAATTTTTAAATTGAGGCATTTCAGCACTTTAGATGGAAACCCTGGCTGTAATGTTGCTGAGATGACCACTCAGTGAGAGGTCCAGGGGTTTCGGGGTCAGGTGTCAGTGATACCATACATACTGCTGATATCACTGAAGCTTATTCAACCAGAGCAAGGAGGAATAAGCATCATTGTGCCTGTATTTCATGAAGATTAAAGCGGCTTTAAGTAGAATGGGTTGTGTAGTGGGTTAGGCACTATCATTTTACCTCAGGGACCTGGGTTCAAATCCCGCCCAGAATGGTAAACAAAGGTGTCTCTGTCTACTAGCTGTAAGGGTCCTATGTGAAACGAGTTAGAGCATTTTCAACCCAGCTCCTATTTGGTGTGGACCCACAGCACAAATCTGAGTCTAAGTTGGCGCCCTCCCGCAGATAATGACTGAAGTGGGAAATGATGCAGTCGCTCTATTGAGGTTGGGGCAGAGTAGAGGGAACTTCACTTCTGGGCTATACCTGAGCTAAAAGTGCTTGATGCTAACACTGGATGAAAAGGGTTCCATTCCCTGACCATTCACAAAAAAAAAATGTAGCTTCAAGCACAAGAATAGAGCTTCCATTCTCGGCTTTTAGAAGGGTTCAAATGATAAAATTGCTAAGTAACGTTGCACCTATTTTTAAGACCAAGTGTAAACAAAAACAAAAGTCCAGCTCGACACCCCGTGAATGTGATTCTTTTATTTTATTGGTTCCGGGATGTGGGCGTCGCTGGCAAGGCCAGCATTTATTGCCCATCCCTAATTGCCCTTGAGAAGGTGGTGGTGAGCCGCCTCCTTGAACTGCTGCAGTCTGTGTGGTGAAGGTACTCCCACAGTGCTGTTAGGGAGGGAGTTCCAGAATTTTGACCCTGCGACGATGAAGGATCGGCGATATACTTTAAGTCAGGATGGTGTGTGACTTGGAGGGGAACTTGGAGGTGGTGGTGTTCCCATGCGCCTGCTGCCCTTGTCCTTCTAGGTGGTAGAGGTCGCGGGTTTGGGAGGTGCTGCCGAAGAAGCCGTGGCGAGTTGCTGCAGTGCATCTTGTAGATGGTACACACTGCAGCCACGATACGCCGGTGGTGGAGGGAGTGATTGTTTAAGGTGGTGGATGGGGTGCCAATCAAGTGGGCTGCTTTGTCCAGGATGGTGTCGAGCGTCTTGAGTGTTGTTGGAGCTGCACTCATCCAGGCAAGTGGAGAGTATTCCATCACACTCCTTACTTGTGCCTTGTAGATGGTGGAAAGGCTTTGGGGAGTCAGGAGGTGAGACACTCGCCGCAGAATACCCAGCCTCTGACCTGCTCTTGTTGCCACAGTATTTATGTGGCTGGTCCAGTTACGTTTCTAGTCAATGGTGACCCCCAGGATGTTGATGGTGGGGGATTCGGCGATGGTAATGCCGTTGAATGTCATGGGGAGGTGGTTAGACTCTCGCTTGTTGGAGGTGGTCATTGCCTGGCACTTGTGTGGCGCGAATGTTACTTGCCACTTATCAGCCCAAGCCTGAATGTCGTTCAGGTCTTGCTGCATGCCGGTATGGACTGCTTCATTTTCTGAGGAGTTGCGAATGGAACTGAACACTGTGCAATCATCAGCGAACATCCCCACTTCTGACCTTAGGATGGAGGGAAGGTCATTGATGAAGCAGCTGAAGATGGTTGGGCCGAGGACACTGCCCTGAGCAGTGTTGCAGCTTCCCCAGATTGGCACTGCATTTTTAGATATGCCTGGTGCTGCTCCTGGCATGCTCTTCTCATTAAACCAGGATTGGTCCCCTGGCTTGATGGTAATGGTAGAGTGAGAGATATGCCAGGCCATGAGGTTACAGATTGTAGTGGAATACAATTCTGCTGCTGCCCCACTGCGCCTCATGGATGCCCAGTTTTGAGCTGCTAGATTGGTTCTGAATCTATCCCATTTAACACAATGGTAGTGACACAACACGATGGAGGGTGTCTTCAGTGTGAAGACGGGACTTCATCTGCACAAGGACTGTGCAGTGATCACTGCTACCAAGGACAGATGCATCTGCGACAGGTAGATTGGTGAGGACGAGGTCAAGTAGGTTTTTCCCTCATGTTGTTTCTCTCACCACCAACCGCAGGCCCAGTCTGGCAGCTATGTCCTTCAGGACTCGGCCAGTAGTGGTGCTACTGAGCCACTCTTGGTGATGGACATTGAAGTCCCCCACCCAGAGTACATTCTGTGCCCTTGCTACCCTCAGTGCTTCTTGCAAGAGGTGTTCAACATGGAGGAGTACTGATTCATCAGCTGAGGGAGGGCAGTAGGTGGTAATCAGCAGGAGGTTTCCTTGCCCATGCTTGACCTGAAGCCACGAGACTTCATGGGATCTGCGGTCCGGAGTCAATGTTGAGGACTCCCAGGGTCACTCCCTCCCGACTATACCACTGTGCTGCCACCCCTGGTGGGTCTGTCCTGCCGGTGAGACAGGACATACCCCAAGGATGGCGATGGAGGAGTTTGGGACATTAGCTGAAAAGTATGATTCTGTGAGTATGACTATGTCAGGCTGTGCTTGACTAGTCTGTGGGACAGCTCTCCCAATTTTGGCACAAGTCCCCAGATGTTAGTGAGGAGGATTTTGCAGGGTCGACTGGGCTGGGTGTGCCATTGTCATGTCCATAGCCGGTGCCGAGGTCAATGCCAGGTGGTCCGTCCGGTTTTATTCTTATTATTGTTTCTTGTAGCAGTTTGTTACAACTGAATGGCTTGCTAGGACATTTCAAAGGCCATTTAAGAGTCAACCACATTGCTGTGGGTCTGGAATCACATCTAGGCCAGACCAGGTAAGGACGGCAGATTTCCTTCCCTAAAGGCCATTAGTGAATCAGATGGGTTTTTACGACAATCTGGTAGTTTCATGTTCACCATTACTGATACCAGCTTTTTATTCCAGATTTATTTAATTAACTGAATTTAAATTCCCCAGCTGCCATGGTGGGATTTGAACTCATGTCTCGGAATCATTAGTCCAGGCCTCGGGATTACTAGTCCAGTAACATAACCACTATGCTACCGTTCACTATGAAATGGATTTGTTTGACCTTTGCCATTTGCTTCTCCTGAAGGAGTTGACACTTATTGAGTCGCGCCTCACAGGTGAAGACAACACTTTGGGGCCCAGCCCACACGCAAGTGAAAATTGGCAGTCTATTCGACCATGGGGGCCGTCAAAGCGCAGCCTGATCACGTCCTCCATTTCATACCAGCAGGGTCATCGGGTAGCAGCCAGGTGTGGGAAGCCTGGCTGGTTACTCCTAGTGCTAGCTCAGAGAGTATCGAGGCAAATTGCAGTATTCACTGCTGCCACCCCCATTGCTACAGTAACTGAGATTATCTAACAACAACGACTTGTATTGAAATAGCACCTTTGACGCAGTAAAACGTCCCAAGGCGCTGCACAGGAGTATTATAAGACAAAAAGAAATTTGACACCGAGCCACATAAGGAGAAATTAGGGCAGGTGACCAAAAGCTTGATCAAAGAGGTAGGTTTTCAGGAGCGTCTTAAAAGAAAGAGAGGCGGAGAGGTTTAGGCAGGGAATTCCAGAACTTAGGGCCGAGGCAACAGAAGGCACAATTATAATTGAACGATTATAATCAGGGATGCTTAAGAGGGCAGAATTAGAGGAACGCAGATATCTCGGGGGGGGGGGGGGGGGGGTTATGGGGCTGGAGGAGATTACAGAGATAGGGAGGTGGTGAGGCCCTGGAGGGATTTGAAAACAAGGATGAGAATTTTGAAATCGAGGCGCTGCTTAACCGGGAGCCAATGTAGGTCAGCGAGCACAGGGGTGATGGGTGAACGGGACTTGGTGCGAGTTAGGACACAGGCAGCCGAGTTTTGGATGACCTCAAGTTTACATAGGGTAGAATGTGGGAGGCCAGCCAGGAGTGCATTGGAATAGTCAAGTGTAGAGGTAACAAAGGCATGGATGAGGGTTTCAGCAGCGGATGAGCTGAGGCAGGGGTGGAGACGGACGATGTTACGGAGGTGGAAATAGGCGGTCTTAGTTATGCTGTGGATATGTGGACAGAAGCTCATTTCAGAGTCAAATATGACACCAAGGTTGCGAACAGTGTGGTTCAGCCTCAGACAGATGTTAGGGAGAGGGATGGAGTCAGTGGCTAGGGAACGGAGTTTGTGGCAGGGATCGAAAACAATGGCTTCGGTTTTCCCAATATTTAATTGGAGAAAATTTCTGCTGATCCAGAACTGTATGTCGGACAAGCTGTGTGTCAATTTAGAGACCGTGGAGGGGTCGAGAGAAGTGGTGCCGAGGGAGAGCTGGGTGTCGTCAGCGTACATGTGGAAACTGACGCAGTGTTTTTGGATGATGTCGCCGAGGGGCAACATGTAGATGAGAAATAGGAGGGGGCCAAGGATAGATCCTTGGGGACACCAGAGGTAACGATGCGGGAGCGGAAAGAGAAGCCGTTGCAGGTGATTCTCTGGCTACGATTAGATAGATAAGAATGGAACCAAGCACTCAGCATAGGTCAAGTGCTGAAGCTGTGACATGTCTGGTACAGTCCTACACTCTGCAGTGCACTCACTCACTGATCCATCAAGGGAAATCCAAATGTAAATTAGTGCAAGAGTTCAAAGAGACCCTTAAATGGTGCTATGCACTTGTGGGAGAGAGAATCTAACATCAAGCCATGTAATAAAATCAAAGCAGTACTATTCCCAATGCACAAATCCACTTTTTAAAATAAAGTGATTTGCTCACTCAGTTATACACAGTCAAATATTTCTTAAAACTGGATCACATTTTACAGATGCCTTTCTGAAGAAAGAGACACAAAGTAGGTAGCAGTACTGATCCAGAAAACACTCACTTAGTAATCCTGGGTTGGTGAAACGCCAGGCTTCATTGTAGGTCGTGTATTGTGGATGGGTGTAAGGGTTTCCCGAAAATTCACTGCCTGAGGAAAGAAACATAGAAGACAATGCTTAAAAAAATGCTGAGAATAATTCGATGCCTTTTTGTTTTGTTTTGGGGTGAGTTGCGTGTTCCTGGTTGCGCTGTTCACGTTGAGTTTATCGCTGGGGTTTATCCCGACACTGAATTACCCCCGGAACTCAACTTAAATCACAAAGACAGCGTGATGAAAATTAACATTATATATGTACATTGAACGGACAGCGTGCTGAAGATTAGAATTGTACATATACCCTGAAGAGACAATGTGATGATGATATGCATTGTATTTGGGCGCTGAACGATCATCGTGACAAACTACGACAGGGGACTCGAGCCAGAGCACACAAATTAAATGATTCAAATTTAAAACAGATATCAGGAAGACTTCGTTACTTGAAGAGTGAGAAACATTTGGAATAATCTGCCAGGCAGGGTTGTAGAAACGGAAACATTAATTCAATGATGGGAGAGTAATTGGCTCCGAAACGCCATGGACGACATTCCAAGCACTTGCGCTTCGAATTGTGCCATCCTGCTCCCTGTAGCACTGAACCCAATGGAATAGGTGGGGTAGGGGTACTAATTTGCATGGGGCCAGTGGTTCCTGCATCACTTGGGGGCGCCTCTCAGGTATCTGCTGCGCTCCGCAGGCTAGAAGGTCTGTTGTGACTTGGCCTTTGTTGTGCCTTGGTGACCCCCTTTATAAAGGGGTCAGATTTAAAACTTGAAAAAAATAAATATTCACCTTTCCTTGGAGGGTCAAGGCCACAATCCTGGCCTGGACACCCCACCCTCCCCACTTTGTGGGGCTCACTTCTGCCCTTCAGAAGGCCGGTATGCCTCTTTTCACTCGGCATTCTGATGCCCAACCTTACAAGCGGGTCCCAGTGAGGCTGGACATGGGAACTCCCCGCTCTCAAACCTCCCGTTCCACATTGGCTGTCTTGTTTGGGGCAGGTTTTGCCCTCAAAGAAGACAACAGGAACCTTCAAGGCAAGCTCAAGTAGCAGCCTATCCAAGTCCCAGCCTATTTTCTCGCCCTTCCGCCACACTCCCACAGGGGTTGTGTTGGAAACGGCAGTGGAATTTCTGCTCCATGGTACTCCAGGGAATGAGCTGCCAGGGTCTGAGTGGTCTCTTCTGTTCATTGTCTTTTTCATCTTCTACGCGGGTTAGCACAAAGGGAATTCTCGGTACACAAGGTTACACCGAAGAGGCAAAATGCTGAAGATTACAACAAAATATATGCACTGAGAAACAACTGTGAGGAAGACCACAATAAGTCGTCACAAGTGAAAAACTGATGAAGATTAATGTTTGTAGACACTGAACAGACAGATTAACACTGTATGTATACACTTAAACATAAGAAAGAATGAAGCATAGTGAAGAGAAAGTGTGATATAAACTGACATAGTGCTTGCACACTGAAGAAGTACTGATGGAGATTACATCGAATCTACTGCACAGAAACAGGCCATTCAACCCATCTGGTCCATACTGGTGTTCATGCTCCACACGAGCCTCCTCCCACCCCTCTTCATATAACCCTATCAGCATATCCTTCTATTCCTTTCTCCTTCATATGATTATCTAGCTTCCCTTTAAATGAATCTATGCTATTTGTCTCAGCTACTCCATGTGGTAGCAGCAAATACTCCTTGTGGTAGGAGATTATTAATATATAAATACAATTAAGTCACAGATTGGCAAAAATAACTGTTACAGAATGCACAAGAAGAGATAAAAGTGAAGAATAATGTTGTCCGTCGACACTAAGGAAACAGCATTGAAGAGTAACACAGTAAATATACACTGATGAGAGTGAGTGATGAAGATTACTGTGGAGTGGACGGACTGAAGAGACAGAGTGATGAACACGTGCTTAATATTCCATTACTATCTTTCATTAGCAGATTGAACTCAGTAAAAGTTGTGCTAAGTTAGCACTGTAGAACTTTGGGCTTGTTTAATTGCCTCTTCTTGCTGTTAATGACGGGGAGCGTAGCTTGTGCTGGACCACAACAAAGATGGCTAAATATTCTGCTTTCTTCTATGGGGTGGGAAGAGGGTAGGAGGGGAACATGACACCAACAAACAGATTTCGAAGATGTCGCTGGGGCTCAGTGGTCTCGCTGGTTCAGTTTCGCCTGGTAAAGGTCCTCACTAATCCTGCAGAACAAGGTTTTACAGCATTGCTGACCTCAACTGAATCTACTGCCCTGAGAAATACCCTCACAACAGCCACAAGTAACACTTTAGGTGAATGGCAAGACCTTTTGCATTCACATGTTCACCTGACCATGAACTGCTTTTTGCAGTTAGCTTAAATTAATTGAATGTACTCCTGCTGGCCTCAGTGCCCCTGGACTGGGTCCCCACACCCGGTCACTATCTTGTGACCACCAGCAGTGTGTGGAAACTGGGTGAGGACAGGATGGAACTCAGCTGTGACACTCTCCATAGCGGAATAGCCCATGGTCACTTGGGTGAGGGTACTGGAGGGTGGCCGCACACCGGCGGATCCGTACCCCAGCAAGAGTCAGCACGTTTATGAGAGGTAAAAAACTGGTTAACAGAAAAGGCAGGAAATATCTCAGCTCACCATGGGAAGCTAGCTATCGGTCTTGTGAGTCAGTTATTAACGTTCTGTCTCACAATTTTCTTTCAGTTTTCTACAGATTTGGTAAAATGCATTTGGCACCCATTTCCCAACTTGGCTATAGCAAAATACTGCAGATGCTGGAAATCCGAAATAACAACAGAAAACGCTGGAAAAACTCAGCAGGCCAGGCAGCATCCGTGGAGAGAGAAAGAGAGTTGACGTTTCAGGTCGATGACCTTTCATCAGAACTGGATTTCACACTTCATTCAGCACCTAGAAGCTGGCAGCTGTCCTTCATTCTGCCAGTAGATTTCACACTTCATTCAGCCTTAATCTGTCACATTAACACCACCTCTAGCCTTGCATATCTCTTAATGTCTCTTAATGTCTCTTCATCTCCTCCTTTGTTCCTTTATCCCCTCCCCCTTTTCCCAGCTTTACCCTGGCCTTAAATCTATTTGATTTCCAGCTCTTCCCAGTTCTGATGAAAGGTCATCGACCTGAAACGTCAACTCTCTTTCTCTCTCCACGGATGCTGCCTGGCCTGCTGAGTTTTTCCAGCGTTTTCTGTTGTTATTCCCAACTTGGCTAGATTGTCCTATTTAGCGCTTGGATATAAAGCAACACCTGGGCTGACCATGTACAGACACATTGGACATGGTGCCCTTAACAAGACTTGCCCAATTATATGTCCATTAATTTAAATGAAAGTGCTCCTTGTTGTGGAGTGTCGATCCACAGGCACTGACTCCCCCTCTGGTACCTCACGCAAGTCCCCATTCTTCATGTGTGAGATTAGACACTGAACGTCAGCAGATTGTTTGACATTCACTGTTTCTAGCAGGGTTTGCAAGCTAGTGGTCAGAGGCGGGGACCCTGTCTGATCCTCCGCTCCCCATTCTCCTCCATGCACTCCATCCAGCAGATGCTTCATTCCCACATGCTGAAGAGGAAAAATGTCCCATTTTATCACTTTCCCCCCATCCCACAGTGGGCCTTCTGTACTGTGACTGACAGGATATAGAATCATAGGGGAAAAAATTGGGTGGCACCGCCGGAATTTCAGTAGTAGCGCCCCAAGCAGCAGGTGGGGTACGACTGGAAGCGCTTGACCTCCTTCTTGGGGCGCTACTACTGAAGTTCGCGGCGCTACGTGCAACAGCGCCACGCGCATCGGCACATAGCGCCGCGTCATTGCAGGCCTCCTCTCCTGATTAAAGGGGCGGGGCCTAGCGCTGCACGCACCGGAGCCCTGCTGGACCACCGGGGAGCGGGGTGCCGGGAAAGCAGCCCAGCACCCAAGAAGAGTGCGAGCTGAGCGATCGCGGCCGGCACCCCGAAAAAAAAAGGGGAAGGGGACAGGTGCTGGCAGTCAGCCAAAATAAAAATGGCCGCCCGACACCTGCCCTTTAAGTAGTGCCGCCGCTGCTGTCAAAATGCCCCCCTGATCCCGTCGGACATATTGTCCGGCGATAGGTCAGGGAGCGCAAGGGAAGTTTGCAGGCGGGGCGCTGCACATGGCGATGACGTCATTGCTGAATTTCGCGAGAGGCGTTGGCGGTGCCGCGGCCGGCGCTAGGGGATTTGTACAAATCAACCCAATATTTCCCCCATAGAATCTTACAGCACAGGAGGAGGCCATCCTTCCCATCCTGCCTGGGCCGGCTCTATGAAAGAGCTCTCCAATTAGTCCCACTCCCCTACCTCTTTCCCCATAGCCCTGCAAATTTTTTCTTATCAAGTATTTATCCAATTCCCTTTTGAAAAATACTATTGAATCTACTTCCACCGCCCTTTCAGGCAGCGCATGTCATAACGTAGCAACTCGCTGCGTAAAACAGATTCTCCTCATCTGCCCCCTGGATTTTTTGCCAATTATCTTAAATCTGTGCCCTCAGGTTACTGACCCTCCTGCCAGTGGAAACAGTTTCTCCTTACTTCCTCTATCAAAACCCCTCATGATAGCACCAGAGTAGCTTCGCTTCTGTGGCTAAACTATCATGTCCACTCCGTTGGTCGGCTGCAGTTTAATTAAAAAAATTGCGAAATCTTATTCCATGTACAAGACTTGTACAGTGAGGGTTTTATTCGAGGTTACAGGGCTGATTTTCCAAATGCCACTCATGCTGTGGAGTCTCTATATTGGGATTGCTCGTTCAAAAATCCGAAGATGTGCCCTGTAATTTTCCAGATGGTAGAATGCAGCCACAACTATGGCAGCTGAGCTCCCATATCGACAGCTCCCCCTCAGATAGTAGATCCTTATCCAGAAAGTCTTCAGAGCTGACAACATCAGGGAAATGTTAGAATTAAAACTGCAGTCAGAAAAGAATGAGTCCGCTTAAATACAGCGAGCGGGACACATTAATTATGAAACAATTTTAAACCAAAAGGGGCAAATAAGTGGGGCTTGGTAAGTCTAGCACATAGGAGGGTGGAGCAAAAGATTACATAATCTGTAAAGACTGTCACTGGCTCAGGTAATCCAGTCCCATCAGCTTCTAGGACCTGTTGCCAATGTTTGTTTCACGCAGGGAGGTTTTAAACCTCCTAGGACCTTTGTGCAGGGATTGATTGGCACGCTAGTGAGAGTTCTGGGGCGGAAAGGGAGGCTGTGACTCATGACCAAGACTGTGATTTAAATATTTACAGACCTTTCTTCTATTCTCTGACCCTGAAATGCTTTTCTTGAACCTGAACCGCAGGTTAAGTAGAGGGGAACCAGATACGCTCCACAGCACCTGCACAGCTCACAATGTTTATCGATGACTTGGGAAAGTGTGTGTTAGATAATGAGCTCTGGGGTGATATGTGACTGGAAGGAACCATCCTATCTCATTCTAGATAGTAATCAAACATGTTCAATTTGCTCCTTAACATTGGATTTTTCCCAACTGTTTTCCTTCTGTTAATGCTAGCCAGCTCTCTGTCTCTCTCCTCTCGGAGTTGCTTTCCTTATCTTTACACGAGTTAGCTCTCTATCTCTGCCTCTCTTTGCGAGATACTCTCCTTTACATTAGTCAACATCTCTCTCTCTATCCCTTTCACTATCTCTTTCTCTCTATCCCTTTCGCTATCTCTTTCTCTCTCTCTATCTCTCCCTCCTTCTCTATCTCTTTCTCTCGCTTCCTCTCTCTCCCTCTCTGTCCCTTTCTCTCTCTTTTTCTCCACTTTCTCATCTTATCTACCTCTAGTTCCAGGACATGAAAAAGTAGAGATTACAAATATCGTAACATTGTTTGGCTTAAAAAATTTACAAAAATATTGTGAAATTTCAAATCAGGTCGTCATAGCTTCAGAGACCATGCAGTGGATTCTGTAGCCCCTCAGACACCCCACTCAGCTAGAATGAATAGCAGCCAGGCCAATTACAGTCTGCCAGGGTTTCTACTAACAGAATCCCAGTTCATCTTATGCATTGGACGGTATGGGCCCTGAAATATCTGGGGGTCCACCGTAACTGCAAATGGGGTGGACCAGTACCTCCACGCACCCTAGTCCCAGGTGAGAGGTCCCAAATCCTGGAGATGGGGTCATTTGTGTGACCGGAGGGCGCTCCCACCCCCCACAAAGGGGCATCAGTGGCGGCCGCCCTTACCTGCCCTTGTAATGGGGTGCCACCCATAACCGCTCCACCTTAGCTGCCCCAGGCCCTTCTAGGCTCAACATAGAATTTACCTTTTTGGATTCTTCTGCTCCAAAAGGAGTCATTCTGTCTCCAGGAATCAATGACCTTAGTCTAGGCAAGGATTGGGACCTTGGGTCTCGCTAACTTGAGCCTAACGTCCCTTGATTTGGGTAATTGTGGTACGGGCCTATCGGGAGAAAGTGAGCACTCCATATCAACAAACAGAAACTCTACCCAGGTGGATTTTTCACTGGGTTAGTTTGGAGACTCTTTGGCACAGTGTTGAGTTTCCACACACACCAGACACTCGGCTGACCAAAAAAAAAATCAGGTGGAGCCTATTCTCCCAAAGAGTTGGAAATAAGTCACCAGGGACCGACCCTGGCAGTATCGGTGAACGCAAGGGGCAATTAGGTACTTTTCTGGAGCAAGAGAGACATGGTGAGAAGGTGCGTAGATGAGGCTGATCTCTGAAAACGAGCCAGCATTCTGGGTTTAATCAACTTTTCCTCTTAAAAATTCCCATGCACATTCATATCAATTATCTGTATTTATTCAGAAAGCTTTCAGTCCCATTATTATAGAATCATAGAATCATAGAAATTTACGGCACAGAAGGAGGCCATTCGGCCCATCATGTCTGCCGGCCGAAAAAGAGCTCTCCAGCCTAATCCCACTTTCCAGCTCTTGGTCTGTAGCCCTGTAGGTTACGGCACTTGAAGTGCATATCCAAGTATTTAATAACTCCGATGAGGGTTTCTGCCTCTACCACCCTTTCAGGCATTGAGTTACAGACCCCCACCACCCTCTGGGTGAAAAAAGTTCTCCTCAACTCCCCTCTAATCCTTCAACTAATTACTTTAAATCTATGCCCCCTGGTTATTGACCTCTCGGCTAAGGGAAATAGGTCCTTCCTATCCGCTCTATCGAGGCCACTCATAATTTTATACACCTCAATTAGGTCTTCCCTCAACCTCCTCTATTCCAAATAAAACAACCCCAGCCTATCCAATCTTTCCTCATAACTAAAATTCCCCAGCCCAGGCAACATCCTCGTAAATCTCTTCTGTACCCTCTCTAGTGCAATCAGATCTTTCCTGTAATGTGGTGACCAGAACTGCACGCAGTACTCTAGCTGTGGCCTAACTAGTGTTTTATACAGTTCAAGCATAACCTCCCTGCTCTTATATTCTATGCCTCGATTTATAAAGGAAAGTATCCCGTATGCCTTCTTAACCACCTGCTACCTTCAGGGATATTAGTGAGGTTTCCATCCATTTCTTTTAAATGAGTTGATTGTTACAGATTTAACTGCTTCAGATGAGAATCCATTGTGTGTATTGACTACAATGTGGGGCCAAAGTTTCTCTAAAATCTTGCAGATTTAATGCTCATCTCCTGCACTCCTACAATCATTGCTTAAGTTAAATAACATGTTTACATCTATAGTATTCACATCTATCAGTGTTTTCATGTCTTGGATCATGTTCCTTTCCAAAGAAACCTAGCTCAATATTAGGAGCATATCTTTATAATGTAAGATAGAGGGTGCTTTGCTCTATGTCTAACCTGGGAATGCCTGGGTGAGGCACTTATATTATAATTGTATTTTTATGCTGTATTTTGGGTAAGTTGCCATTGGTATCTTATCCCCTTTTCTTCTCTTGTCTGGTTTGATGGGAACAGTTCTGAAAGTGGGTGCTCTCAGCTCTCTGGCGAGACTCCCTCGAGACAGCTGGTGGAACTCTGCCCTCCAGGTCCCCTCTGATGCTCAACTGACGTTATAGTGAAGAGAAGGGTTGTCTCAGTTCCCAAAGGATTGATAGTCTGGAAGGCCAATGGAATCTTGGCTTTTATTGCAAGGGGGATGGAGTATAAAAGCAGGGAAGTCTTGCTTCAGTTATACAAGGTACTGGTGAGGCCACACCTGGAATACTGCGTACAGTTTTGGTTTCCATATTTAAGAAAAGATATACTTGCTCTCGAGGCAGTTCAGAGAAGGTTCACTCGGTTGATTCCGGAGATGAGGGGGTTGACTTATGAGGAAAGGTTGAGTAGGTTGGGCCTCTACTCATTGGAATTCAGAAGAATGAGAGGCGATCTTATCGAAACATATAAGATTGTGAGGGGGCTTGATCGGGTGGAGGCGGGGAGGATGTTTCCACTGATGGGTGAGACTAGAACTAGGGGGCATAATCTTAGAATAAGGGGCTGCCATTTCAAAACTGAGATGAGGAGAAACTTCTTCACTCAGAGGGTAGTAAATCTATGGAATTTGCTACCTCAGAGAGCTATGGAAGCTGCGACATTAAATAAATTTAAAACGGAGATGGACAGTTTCCTAGCTGATAAGGGAATTAAGGGTTATGGGAAGCGGGCAGGGAAGTGGACGTGAGTCTAGGTTCGGATCAGCCATGATCCTATTGAATGGCGGAGCAGGCCCGAAGGGTCGTTTGGCCTACTCCTGCTCCTACTTCTTATGTTCTTAACTCTTTTGAGTTTAAGGGTTCCCACAAAGCAAAGAATTTCACTCTAGATTTTGTTAGGTTTGGGGGGGGTGGGAAGGGTGAGAGGGATCCCGGTAGCAGGCGATGCACCCGGCATGGTTGACGATGTGCAGGCCCAGTCGATCGTAACGTGCCTCGTTTACATAAAACTTCCCAGACTCCCGCCCGACACCCGGTCAACTTCACCAGCTGGCCGGTGGACGGGAGCGGGCATTTGGCGGCAGGAAGTCGCAGCTGGGGACCTGCGGGTTCGATCCTCGGCAGTCATTGGGAGGAGGAGATTCCCTCGCATCGCGGTGGGAGGGGGAGGACCGAGTTTCTGTGTCACAGGATTCCCCGAAGATCGGGGGGTGGTGTTGCCTTTATTTCCTGAGGATTCCGGGGCTGGGGAGGCCCAAGGACACCTTACAGGGCCTGGGGAGCAGTGGTGGGGGGGTGGGGGAGGAGCAAACCTGCTCCTCCTGGCCCAGAAGTAGTTCAAAGACAGGGAACATTCTTAAACTTACTTGGGCCTCCTCTGGCCAGTCTGCTCCTCTGGCATGTTTCTGCTGCCGGGCAGATCTCCCCCTGCGTGGACCTTAAAATTACACCACGGCGCCGATGAAATACTCAGGCCGTGACTTTTGAATCTTAAGTAGATCCCCGCCTGCTTTTAGTGGGAGCCTTGTCCAGGGCCTGAATTGCCGCTGTTAATATTATGAAAGCTGGGAATGCGGTGGGATCTCAAATTTTAGGATTTTATTCCTGTGCCCGACTCTTTCCTGCTCGTTGATGTGGGAGGGAGGGGGGGGGGGGGCGGAGGCGTTAAAATTGAGGCGTGAATCTCAACAGATATTCAACCAATGACAACAACAACAGCTGTCCCAAGGCACTTCCATTATAGCTGAGCCCGATCTTCTCTTCAATGTACACTTGATTGCGATCACGAGTGAAATGCTGGTTTGTTCCCCGCCCCCCGCCCACCTCTCCTCGTCCAGTGATGCGTTAGCCAATTGTGGCACCCAACTGAAAGCACCTGGACCAAGCTGGGGCCCTCCTTGCTTGTATGGTTCTGTACCCCACAAGACGATGTGACCTCAGATGGGAAAGAAGTTCTTTGTCTTTTTAAGTTATGTGTGATGTCCTATAATCACAAAGGGTGGTTTATTCTGTAGCATAGGTGAGGGTTTTGCTCACAATTTGTCGATTGGAACAAGTCATTAAATTAATGTCAGACACTGTTTTTTTTGGCATTCAGGCTTCTGGTATTTACCTGGCCTCTTCAAACGATCACAAGGCAATAACGGATGAGGAAGGCCATTCAGCCCATCTTGATTCATCCATTCAGAGAGATTCTAACATTCCCGTACTGTAGCATTTGATTGTTTTCCCCCCAAGGATCTACGCTTGGCCCTCTCCTATTTCTCATCTACATGCTGCCTCTCAGCGACATCATCCGAAAACAGGACGCCAGGTTCCACCTGTCCGCTGACGACACCCAGCTCTACCTCACCACCACCCCTCTCGACCCCTCCGCTGCCTCTGATCTGTCACACTGCTTGTCCGACATCCAGTATTGAATGAGCAGAAATTTCCTCCAATAAAATATCGGGAAGACCGGAGCCATTGTCAGGGTCATGGGTTCAATCCCCACTCCAGAGACTTGAGCACATAATCCAGGCTGACACTCTCCAGTGCAGTACTGAGGGAGTGCTGCACTGTCGGAGGTGCCGTCTTTCGGATGAGATGTTAAACTGAGGCCACGTGAGGCCACGTCTGCCCTCTCAGCTGGATGTAAAAGATCCCACGGCATTATTCGAAGAAGAGCAGGGGAGTTCTCCCAGGTGTCCTGGCCAACAATTCTCGCTCAACCAACATCATTAAAGCTAATAATCTGGTCTCTTATTTCTTTGTTATTTGTGGGAGCTTGCTGTGCGAAGATTGGCTGCTGTGTTTCCCTACATTACAACAGCGACTACACTTCAAAAGTAATTAATTGGATGTGCTTTGGGACAACCTGAGGTCATGAAAGGCGCTATATAAATTCAAGTTGATTCTTAATTCCTTTCTTTCCTTCTCTCTTTTATTCCCAAAGGTTTACCCTGAATCCCCACAATTCTGAGTTTAATTGATAGCTTTTCGTGTGAAACTTTGCCAGAGGCCATTTGGAAATCCATGAACAGCACGTCATGGGGGCTTTCCACAGTCTGCTTGTCAACACCTTGGGGTAGAGTTTCCGCTTTGGGCGCAATCAGCAAACCGGGCGCAAATTGCGCTGTTTTTCCAAAGTGAGGTCAAGGTTCAAGTTTCTGCTCAAACTTATTTGCATAATCAATACAGCTGAAAATGTGCTTATCACAAAAAATAAGCATTTTTAATAAGAATGTCACATTCACCACCTGCGAGCAACCTGATTTTAAATCACTGAAAATTACTTTTAGAAACTATACTGAACCATTTCCGAGTTTCATTGGTGTGCACAGGTCAGTTTCTTAGTAAATTAAATATTTTTTAGTATTTAAAAACTTTTAAAACGCGTCTTTGTGCCTAAAAAAAAAGCTCAATTTTTAGAGCCTCCTCAAAGGGCCGCAAACAGGAGCAATTGGCGGAAACTCGCCATGGTGATTAATTCGATCTGGGGGCACGGCCAGTTCTGTGGGCGGGGCCAGCTTCCAGCGCGATGTTTTTTAAACCAGTGCAAAAGATCGCGGAAACTTGATTTACGTTCGACGTAACTTGCGCTTAGAATTCCTTGATCTTTTAACATAAGAACATAAGAAATAAGAGCAGGAGTAGGCGATTCGGCCCTTCGAGCCTGCTCCACCATTCAATAAGATCATGGCTGATCTTCTACCTCAACTCCACTTTCCTGAACTATCCCCATATCCCTTGATTCCCTTAATATCCAAAAATCTATCGATCTCTGTCTTGAATATACTCAACGACTGAGCCTCCACAGCCCTCTGGGGTAGAGAATTCCAAAGATTCACCACCCTCTGAGTGAAGAAATTTCTCCTCATCTCAGTCCTAAATGGCCGACCCCTTATTCTGAGACTGTGACCCCTGGTTCTAGATTCCCCATCCAGGGGAAACATCCTCCCTGCATCTACCCTGTCAAGCCCTTTAAGAATTTTGAATGTTTCAATGAGATCACCTCTCATTCTTCTAAACTCTAGAGAATATAGGCCTAGTCTACTCAATCTCTCCTCATAGGACAATCCCCCCATCCCAGGAATCAGTCTGGTGAACCTTCGTTGCACTCCCTCCATGGCAAGTATATCCTTCCTTAGGTAAGGAGACCAAAACTGTACACAATACTCCAGGTATGTCTCACCAGGGCCTTATATAATTGCAGTAAGACGTCTTTACTCTTATACTCAAATCCTCTTGTAATAAAGGCCAACATATCATTTGCTTTCCTAATTGCTTGCTGTACCTGCATGTTAACTTTCAGTGATTCGTGTACAAGGACACCCAGGTCCCTCTGAACACCAACATTTCCCAATCTCTCATCTATTTTTCCTACCAAAGTGGATAACTTCACATTTCTCCACATTATATTCCATGTGCCATGTTCTTGTCCACTTGCTTAACCTGTCTATATCCCCTTGCAGCCTCTTTGCATCCTCCTCACAACTTACATTCCCACCCAGCTTTGTATCACCAGCAAACTTGGATATATTACATTTGGTCCCCTCATCCAAATTATTGATGTAGATTGTGAATAGCTGAGGCCCGAGCACTGACCCTCGCGGTTACCCCACGCTGGTTTGGCCGATTTCAGGCGAGGAATTATAAGGGGTTCTGTTGTTAACATTCCCTATTCAACATAAGTTATGAGGATAACATTCCCTCCTTTAAAGGGATCCTGATGTGGGATAGTCTCTGGAAAAGGCATCACCTTGCTGAAAAACTCTTTGGCAAACTTTTTAGACCTTAGTCAAACTGGGATTCTCTTCATTAAGACAAAGAAGGTTAGGAAGAGATCGGAAAGAGATGGTCACATTTCAAGGGGTATTGATGAGGTAAATCGGGAAACTCTTTCCCATTGGTTGGCGAGTCGGACACTAAAGGGCATAAATTGAAGATCATCACCAAAGGAAGAATAGAGAGGTTAGGAGAATGTTTTCAGAGTTGTTAGGACAACTCTAAACAGTGGCAGAAGCAGAATTCACTGTTGATTTTAAAAGGCAAGTGGATAATAAACATTTAGTGGGTATGAGGATAGGGCAGGGAAATGGTACGAAGTGGATATCTCTTTCAGAGAGCCAGTATAGCTAGGATGGGCCGTATGGCCGCCTTCTATGATGTAAAATTGTATGGTTCTACGATTCCACACAACAAGCTGATGTGAATCGTGTCAAATGCATCATCATCACTCACTTATGCCGAAAACAAGGCACTGCTCTTATTCTGTATCCAAAAAAAGGATTGCTAAACACTTTTTTCATGAAAGTGGTTCCTCTTTGCTCAGAGAGTCGGGATAAACGGGTCATTTTCCGATTGGCAGGCTGTAACTAGTGGGGTACCGCAAGGATCAGTGCTTGGGCCTCAGCTATTCACAATCTATATCAATGACTTAGATAAAGGGACCGAGTGTAATGTATCCAAGTTTGCTAACAATACAAAGCTAGATGGGAAAGTAAACAGTGAGGAGGACACAAAGAACCTGCAAAGGGATATAGGCAGGTTAAGTGAGTAGACAATAATGTGGCAGATGGAGTATAATGTGGGGAAATGTGAGGTTATTCACTTTGGTAGGAAGAATAGAAAAGCAGAATAATTTTAAATGGTGAGAAACTATTAAATGTTGGTGTTCAGAGAGATTTAGGTGTCCTAGTACAGGAAACACAGAGAGTTAGCATGCAGGTACAGCAAGCAATTAGGAAGGCAAATGGCATGTTGGCCTTCATTGCTAGAGGTTGAGTACAAGAGTAAGGAAGTCTTGTTACAATTGTACAGGGCCTTGGTGAGACCACACCTGGAGTACTGTGCACAGTTTTGGTCTCCTTATCTAAGGAAGGATATACTTGCCTTGGAGGCGGTGCAACGAAGATTCACTAGATTGATTCCTGGGAATGAGAGGGCTGTCCTATGAGGAGAGATTGAGTAGATTGTGCCTATACTCTCTGGAGTTTAGAAGAATGAGAGGTGATCTCACTGAAACATACAAAATTCTGAAGGGGATTAACAGGATAAATGCTGAGAGATTGTTTCTCCTGGCTGGAGAGTCTAGAACTAGGGGGTCATAGTCTCAGGATAAGGAGTAGGCCATTTAAGACTGAGATGAGGAGAAATTTCTTCATTCAGAGAGTTGTGAATCTTTGGAATTCTCTGCCCCAGAGAGCTGTGGATGCTGAGTCGTTGAGTATATTCAAGACTGAGATAGATAGATTTTTGGACTCCAGGGGAATCAAGGGATATGGTGATTGGGCACGAAAGTGGAGTTAAGGTCGAAGATCAGCCATAATCTTATTGAATGGTGGAGCAGGCTCAAGGGGCCGTATGGCCGACTCCTAATTCTTATGTTCTAATAGTCACAGAGAAAGATTTCCCAGACTGTTACTTTCATCACCCCCCACCCCCACTCCCCGCCTTCACATTGAAGGCATCTCATTAAACCTTTGAATTACCTGGTACCATGCCAGCCAGTGTGGAGGTGGAGTAGCTGCCCTGTCCAGTCGGTGGAACATGTGGAGGATAGCCAGGTAAAGTTGTACTTGCCATATCACGGCCTGAAAAAGCAAACACAGCCTTAAGTATAAATTGGATGCACTGTGGCATTTTAGAGAACAGCTAAATGTTATTTATTGTGAGTCTGTGTGAGTGAGTGAGTGAGTGTGTGTCTGTGTGAGTGAGTGAGTGAGTGTGTGTCTGTGTGAGTGAGTGAGTGTGTGTCTGTGTGAGTGAGTGAGTGAGTGTGTGTCTGTGTGAGTGAGTGAGTGTGTGTCTGTGTGAGTGAGTGAGTGAGTTAGTGAGTGTTTGTGTAAGTGTGTGCCTGAGTGAATGAGTGTGTGTTTAAGAGTGTGTGAGTGTAAGTGTGTGTCTGAGTGAATGAGTGAGTGTGTAAGTGTGAGTGTGAGTAAGTGTGTGCCTGAGCGAGTAAATGTGTGAGTGTGTGTGTATGAGTAGGTGTCCACACCCCATTTGTGGATGTGTTGTGTCAGCCATGTTTGCAGTCTGACCCCAGTTGCTCCTGTTGCTCAGTAGACAGCCTCAGATAATCACCCTGATGAGTCTGTTTAATCTATGGTTCTAAACACAGCACGATAGGAGAAACGATTAAGACACCAGGAGGAAAAGCCGTTAACTGACCAGTAATTAGACTGCTGATTAATAAATTGCAAATATTTTATTATCTTGCACTCTCCACAAAACATATAGGAGATGAAATGCGGAGCCGCAGCCCGGGTAGAATGCCCCTTCTGTCGCGGGCAGTTCAACGAGCAAGGTCTGAGCAAACACACAACACACACGTGTGCCCACACAAACGCTGAAACCCACGCACGCACATACACACGCACATGGATACACACAGATGCACATGCACACAAGCACGCACAAACACATGGATGCGCACACACGCAGACACACGCATGCGTCCACACACCCGCACACACCCATGTTAATCAGCAAATCAAAACAGTAGGTACAAGTTAGACGAGGTAATCACGGCTATCTTTTCATTAAATTTGAAAAATCTCATTCGCCCTGAAAAGTGTGATATTTGTGTAAAACATTTAACACTTTCATATAAAATTACTTTGTTCATTATTTTAATTAACCAAGTAAAAATAAAGAGATCAGCACTTCTGTTAAAACAGCGCACAGCGGAATTTCAGACGGATATTTTAAATGTCCGTGTATTAGTATCACAGAAGGTCATTCTAAAGGCACTGTGATGCCTGCCGAAAGTTCTGAATGAGCAAGAGCAGCTTGTGCTGGTCTGCTCGCTCCCCAGATCATTCACACGAGAGGAGGGCCATGCGTTACCCAACAGGCAACAGAGAGGCTGGAGACATCTTAACAAAGCTGTGGGTTATTTCTTGTACAGAATGGCAAGGAAAGCAGGCAGATGGAGTGCAGCAATGGAGAAAGAGAAACGGACTGAGCAAAGCAGCCAGCTGTTGTTGCAATGAAAGGGGAAAGGATAGAAACATAGAAACATAGAATCTAGGAGCAGGAGTAGGCCATTCGGCCCATCGAGCCTGCTCCACCATTCAATACGATCATGGCTGATCATCCAAATCCAGTACCCTGTCCCTGCTTTAATCCCCACAGTACACATATCCCACCCGACCCCCGTAACCCCACGTATTTAATTCCCCCTAACATATCCCATCCTATCCCCATAACCCCACATATTCAATCCCCCTCTAACACTAAGGGTCAATTTATCATAGCCAAATCAACCTAACCCGCACATTTTTGGACTGTGGGAGGAAACCGGAGCACCCGGAGGAAACCCACGCAGACACGGGGAGAATGTGCAAACTCCACACAGACAGTCACCCGAGGTCAGATTCGAACCCGGGTCTCTGGCGCTGTGAGGCACCAGTGCTAACCACTATGCCACCGTGTTGAAGTTATTCAGTCAGAAATGCACAAAAAAAGCCTCGAGATGCTTTGCAAACGGAGGTAATTAAGAGATATTGAGAGCAGGTGACCATGAGTTTGGTTGGAAAGATGGCTTTTGAGCGGAAAAAAAAGGAGAGTGGGGGAAAGGTTCAGGGAGGGGAGAAGGGACAAGACAGTTGAAGGCTTTGGCACCGGTGGTAGAGTAGGGTTCACACAAGGCCAGAGTCAGAGGATGAGAGTGTGCAGTGTGCGGGGTAGAGGGAGGGGGAAGAGATGGGCTGGAAGAATTTAGTGCAATAGGGTGGGATGAGGGTATGGAGAAATTTGTAAATGAGGATGAGGATTTTAGCAGGGAGCCTATTTAGAATATGCAAATTGGGGCCTTACGCTGTATTTTTCCTTCAGGCAGCAAATTGCTCTGAGACACCTCTCTGTACTTGTGTTCAAATTCCTCCATGGCCCCAGCCCTCTCTGTAACCTCCTCCAGCCCTACAACCCTCCGAGATCTCTGCGCTCCTCCAATTCTGGCCTCTTGAGCATCCCCGATTTCCTTCGCTCCACCATTGGTGGCCGTGCCTTCAGCTGTCTAGGCCCTAAGTTCAGGAATTCCCTCCCTAAATCTCTCCGCCTCTCCTCCTAATATGGAGTCATAGAGTCATAACGGCACAGAAGGAGGCCATTCGGCCCATCGAGTCCATGCCGGCTCTCTGCAGAGCAATCCAGTCAGTCCCATTCCCCCGCTCTATCCCCGTAGCCCTGCAAGTTTATTTCCCTCAAGTGCCTATCCAGTCTCCCCTTGAAAACATTGAGTGTCTCCGCTTCCACCACTTCCGTTGGCAGCGAATTCCAGGTCCTCACCACTCGCTGTGTAAAAAAGGTTTTCCTCACGTCTGCTCTGTATCTCTTGCCCAAAACCTAAAATCTGTGTCCCCTAGTCCTTGTACCATCAACTAGTGAGAACAGCCTTTCCCTGTCTAGCCTATCCAAACCCATCATAATCTTGTACACCTCTATCAAATCACCCCTCAACCTCCTTTGCTCTAATGAAAACAAATACAGCTTCTCCAACCTGTCCTTGTAGCTAAGATCCCCCATCCCCGGAACCATTCTGGTAAATCTCCTCTGCACCCTCTCAAGGGCCTTCACATCCTTCCTAAAGTGTGGTGACCAGAACTGGATGCAATACTCCAGGTGTGGCCCAACCAGCGCTTTATAAAGTTTCAGCATAACTTCTCTACTTTTGTACTCAATACCTCTATTTATGAAACCCAAGATCCCATATGCTTTGCTAACCACTCTCTCAATATGTCCTGCCACCTTCAGGGACCTATGCATATTAACTCCCTGGTCCCTCTGTCCCTGTACACTCTTTAAAACTGTGCCATTAAGTGTATATTGCCTCTTCCTGTTCCTTCTGCCAAAATGCATCACCTCACATTTCTCTGTATTAAATTCCATCTGCCCCTTGTCTGCCCATTCTGCTTGCCTTTCTATGTCCTGTTGCAGTCGATTGGTATCATCCTCACTGTTTGCTACACCCCCAAGTTTGGTGTCATCGGCAAATTTAGAAATTCTACTTTGTATTCCAATAACCAGGTCATTTATATATATCAAAAAAAGCAGTGGCCCCAGCACTGACCCTTGGGGAACACCACTGTCTACCATCCTCCAGTCTGAAAAACAGCCATTTACCACAACTCGCTGTTTTCTGTCCTTAAGCCAATTCCTTATCCAAGTTGCCACTGACCCACCTATTCCATGAGCCTCAATTTTGTTAACCAGCCTTCTATGTGGTACTTTGTCAAACGCCTTCCGAAAATCCATGTAGACAACATCCATTGCATTCCCTTCATCAATCCTCCCTGTTACTTTATCAAAAAATTCAATTAGATTAGTCAAACACGATCTGCCTTTTACAAATCCATGTTGGCTCTGCTTAATTAGCTTAAACCTCTCCAAGTGCCCATTAATTTTCTAATAAATATCTCCTTATTTGGCTCGGTGTTGAATTGTGTCTGATAATGTCCCTGTGAAGCACTTTGGGACAATTTACTGCGTTAAAGGCGCGATATAAAGTTGTTGTTGTGCTATGTTATAAAAATTCAATTTACACAGGAAAGAAAGCACTTGCATTTATATAGCGCCTTTCACAACCTCAGGACATCCCAAAGCACTTTACAGCCAATCAAATTCTTTTGAAGTACAGTCACTGTTATATAGGGAAATGTGGCAGAAAAGTTGCACACAGCAAGATCCCACAAACAGCAAACAACGTGCATTTATATGGGCCCATTAATGTCGAGAAGCATCCCAAAGTGCTTCATAGAGGTGTAAACATAAAAATACACAACATGCAAAAGAAAACGCTCTTAGGAGTGGCGACCTAAAGCTTGGCCAATGAGCCGTGTCCTGTGTGAGACCTGTTTGTTTAATGGCTGGCCTGATTTGTGTATCACCTCCCTACAGACTCCCCCAACAAGTGAGCTTCTGTGGCTTTTGGCTTCCAGCTGCAAGCTAAAAGGGCGATGTGGTACAGACTCTTGTTTTAAGCCTGTCAAGTAAATCAGAGTGTTAACACTAAGCAACAGAAGTGAGAGGACACTCCCTCGCTCTCATTCTAACTCAGGCACTCACACACAGGATGGGAATGTCGGTGGGTATAATCTTATAAGCACGATCATAAGCATTGTTTAGAAAATGCGTGTAACAGTTTGTTTTTACTGTAACCAAAGATGACTCTCTGTCACCTCTATTCTTTCCCATCTATTTCATTTGTATCCACTGTCTGTGCTTTAATCTCCACTAAAACTGAGGAGGTAAGCCCCCACACCATTAGACCAGCCAGGGACTTCCTCCCAATCCATCTGCTGTGGACATAGTTTAGTGTTGAGCTCGACTCAGGTATTGCTGAATAAGAGCAGAAGATTCCTGTTGTTACAACAATCAAAATCTTCAAATCCTTGCCGTTTTGTTCTGTGACCATTCAGATACCAGTCTCTGATACCGGAGGAGAACCTTTTGCATCTTTTCAGCCTAAGCCCCTTTTGACACAGGTTCCCCAGCCAGGGATTCACAGAGACATTAAATGTCTTTAGGAAGTATGCCATTGCTACTGCTTCTCATCATTCATTCCGGTGGAGCCGGAGCAGGGATCAAGAGCTTGAAATGGAAAAATGTCAGAACTTTCAGAAATAGTTCAAGGACTGCCTGTGCCAGGTTCTGAAATTTTAACACTTTCAAATGTGAAAACGCACAGATATGGGAAGACAGGTATGAAGAGTTGACACATTACACCCTGACAGGGACAGCAAGATATCTTATTTGTACCAACAACTTGTCGCTGGTTTCTGCAATTTTATCTCACCTGGTCTGTACCACGCTACCCACTGACAGTACCCAGACCGATCACAGGGCCATTAACCCAGACCGATCACAGGGACACTAACACATTCCTATCACAGGGGCATTAACACACACCTATCACAGGGGCATTAACCCAGACCTCTCAAAGGGGTACTAATCCACACCTATCGCAGGGGCACTAACACACACCTATCGCAGGTGCACTAACACACACCTATCACAGGGAGACTAACACATTCCTATCACAGGGGCACTAACACACACCTATCACAGGGACATTAACACACACCTATCACAGGGCATTAACACACACCTATCACAGGGAGACTAACACATTCCTATCACAGGGGCACAAACACACACCTATCACAGGGACATTAACACACACCTATCACAGGGGCATTAACACACACCTATCACAGGGAGACTAACACATTCCTATCACAGGGGCACCAACACACACCTATCACAGGGGCACTAAGCAACACCAATCACAGGGGCATTAACACACACCTATCACAGGGTCATTAACACACACCTATCACAGGGACATTAACACATTCCTATCACAGGGGCACTAACACACACCTATCACAGGGCCATCAACACACACCTATCACAGGTGCACTAACACACACCTATCACAGGGGCATTAACACACACCTATCACAGGGGCATTAACACACACCTATCACAGGGGCATTAACACACACCTATCACAGGGACATTAACACACACCTATCACAGGGGCACTAACACAACCTATCACAGGGACATTAACACATACCTATCACAGGGACATTAACACACACCTATCACAGGGGCACTAACACACACCTATCACAGGGACATTAACACACACCTATCACAGGGACATTAACACACACCTATCACAGGGGCATTAACACACACCTATCACAGGGGCATTAACACACACCTATCACAGGGGCATTAACACACACCTATCACAGGGGCATTAACACACACCTATCACAGGGGCATTAACACACACCTATCACAGGGGCACTAACACACACCTATCACAGGGACACTAACACACACCTATCACAGGGACATTAACACACACCTATCACAGGGACACTAACACACACCTATCACAGGGGCACTAACACACACCTATCACAGGGGCATTAACACACACCTATCACAGGGGCATTAACACACACCTATCACAGGGGCATTAACACACACCTATCACAGGGGCATTAACACACACCTATCACAGGGGCACTAACACACACCTATCACAGGGACATTAACACACACCTATCACAGGGACATTAACACACACCTATCACAGGGACATTAACACACACCTATCACAGGGACACTAACACACACCTATCACAGGGCATTAACACACACCTATCACAGGGGCATTGACACACACCTATCACAGGGGCATTAACACACACCTATCACAGGGGCACTAACCCACACCTATCACAGGGGCACTAACCCACACCTATCACAGGGGCATTAACACACACCTATCACAGGGACATTAACACACACCTATCACAGGGGTATTAACACACACCTATCACAGGGACATTAACACACACCTATCACAGGGGCACTAACACACACCTATCACAGGGGCATTAAAACACACCTATCACAGGGGCATTAACACACACATATCACAGGGACACTAACACACGCATATCACAGGGGCATTAAGACACTCCTATCACAGGGACAGTAACACACACATATCACAAGGACATTAACACACACCTATCACCGGAGCATTAACACACACCTATCACAGGGACATTAACACCCACCTATCAGCGGAGCATTAACACACACCTATCACAGGGACATCAACAGACACATATCACAGGGACACTAACACACACCTATCACAGGGCACTAACACACACCTATCACAGGGGCATTAACACACACCTATCACAGGGACATTAACACACACCTATCACAGGAGCATTAACACACACCTATCACAGGGACATTAACACACACCTATCAGCGGAGCATTAACACACACCTATCACAGGGACATAACACACACCTATCACAGGAGCATTAACACACACCTATCACAGGGGCATTAACACACTCCTATCACAGTGGCATTAACACACACCTATCACAGGAGCATTAACACACACCTATCACAGGGAATTAACACATACCTATCACAGGGACATTAACACACACCTATCACAGGGGCATTAACACACTCCTATCAGAGTGGCATTAACACACACCTATCACAGGGGCATTAACACACACCTATCACAGAGACATTAACACACACCAATCACAGGGACATTAACACACACCTATCAGAGGGGCATTAACACACACCTATCACAGGGGCATTAACACATTCCTATCACAGTGGCATTAACACACTCCCATCACCGGAGCATTAACACACACCTATCACAGGGACATTAACACACACCTATCACCGGAGCATTAACACACACCTATCACAGGGGCATTAACACATTCCTATCACAATGGCATTAACACACACCTATCACAGGGGCATTAACACACACCTATCACAGGGGCATTAACACACACCTATCACAGGTACATTAACACACACCTTTCACAGGGACATTAACACACACCTATCACAGGGGCATTAACACACACCTATCACAGGGAAACTAACACACACCTATCACAGTGGCATTAACACACACCTATCACAGGGGCATTAACACACTCCGATCACAGGGGTATTAACACACACCTATCACAGGGGCATTAAAACACACCTATCACAGGGACACTAACACACAGCTATCACAGGGGCATTAACACACAACTATCACAGGGGCATTAACACACTCCAATCACAGGGGCATTAACACACACCTATCAGAGGGACACTAACACACACCTATCACAGGGGCATTAACACACACCTATCACAGGGGCATTAACACACACCTATCACAGGGCATTAACACACACCTATCACAGGGACATTAACACACACCTATCAGAGGGGCATTAACACACACCTATCACAGGGGCATTAACACACTCCTATCACAGTGGCATTAACACACACCTATCACAGGGCATTAACACACACCTATCACAGGGACATTAACACACACCTATCACAGGAGCATTAACACACACCTATCACAGGGGCATTAACACACACCTATCACAGGGGCATTAACACACACCTATCACAGGGACACTAACACACACCTATCACAGGGACATTAACACACACCTATCACAGGGACATTAACACACACCTATCACAGGGGCATTAACACACACCTATCACAGGGGCATTAACACACACCTATCACAGGGGCACTAACACACACCTATCACAGGGACATTAACACACACCTATCACAGGGGCATTAACACACACCTATCACAGGGGCATTAACACACACCTATCACAGGGGCATTAAAACACATCTATCACAGGGGCATTAACACACTCCTATCACAGGGACATTAACACACACCTATCACAGGGACATTAACACATTCCTATCACAGGGGCATTAACACACACCTATCACAGGGGCATTAACACACACCTATCACAGGGGCACTAACACACACCTATCACAGGGACATTAACACACACCTATCACAGGGGCATTAACACACACCTATCACAGGGGCATTAACACACACCTATCACAGGGGCATTAACACACATCTATCACAGGGGCATTAACACACTCCTATCACAGGGACATTAACACACACCTATCACAGGGACATTAACACATTCCTATCACAGGGGCACTAACACACACCTATCACAGGGGCATTAACACACACCTATCACAGGGGCATTAACACACACCTATCACAAGGGCACTAACACACACCTATCACAGGGGCATTAACACACACCTATCACAGGGACATCAACACACACATATCACAGGGACACTAACACACACCTATCACAGGGCACTAACACACACCTATCACAGGGGCATTAACAAACACCTATCACAAGGACATTAACACACACCTATCACCGGAGCATTAACACACACCTATCACAGGGACATTAACACCCAGCTATCAGCGGAGCATTAACACACACCTATCACAGGGACATCAATACACACCTATCACCGGAGCATTAACACACACCTATCACAGGGGCATTAACACATTCCTTTCACAGTGGCATTAACACACTCCTATCACCGGAGCATTAACACACACCTATCACAGGGACATTAACACACACCTATCACCGGAGCATTAACACACACCTATCACAGGGGCATTAACACATTCCTATCACAGTGGCATTAACACACACCTATCACAGGGGCATTAACACACACCTATCACAGGGATATTAACACACACCTATCACAGGGACATTAACACACACCTATCACAGGGGCATTAACACATCCTATCAGAGTGGCATTAACACACACCTATCACAGGGGCATTAACACACACCTATCACAGGGACATTAACACACACCAATCACAGGGATATTAACACATACCTATCACAGGAGCATTAACACACACCTATCACAGGGGCATTAACACACTCCTATCACAGTGGCATTAACACACTCCATCACAGGAGCATTAACACACACCTATCACAGGGACATTAACACACACCTATCACAGGAGCATTAACACACACCTATCACAGTGGCATTAACACACACCTATCACAGGGGCATTAACACACACCTATCACAGGGACACTAACACACACCTATCACAGGGGCACTAACACACACCTATCACAGGGGCATTAACACACACCTATCACAGGGGCATTAACACACAACTATCACAGGGGCATTAACACACACCTATCACAGGGGCATTAACACACACCTATCACAGGGGCACTAACCCACACCTATCACAGGGACATTAACACACACCTATCACAGGGACATTAACACACACCTATAACAGGGACATTAACACACACCTATCACAGGGACACTAACACACACCTATCACAGGAGCATTAACACACAACTATCACAGGGGCATTAACACACACCTATCACAGGGGCATTAACACACACCTATCACAGGGGCACTAACCCACACCTATCACAGGGGCATTAACACACACCTATCACAGGGACATTAACACACACCTATCACAGGGGTATTAACACACACCTATCACAGGGACATTAACACACACCTATCACAGGGGCACTAACACACACCTATCACAGGGGTATTAAAACACACCTATCACAGGGGCATTAACACACACATATCACAGGGACACTAACACACACATATCACAGGGGCATTAAGACACTCCTATCACAGGGACATTAACACACACATATCACAAGGACATTAACACACACCTATCACCGGAGCATTAACACACACCTATCACAGGGACATTAACACCCACCTATCACAGGGACATTAACACACACCTATCACAGGGACATCAACACACACATATCACAGGGGTATTAACACACACCTATCACAGGGACATTAACACACACCTATCACAGGGGCACTAACACACACCTATCACAGGGGCATTAAAACACACCTATCACAGGGGCATTAACACACACATATCACAGGGACACTAACACACACCTATCACAGGGGCATTAAGACACTCCTATCACAGGGACATTAACACACACATATCACAAGGACATTAACACACACCTATCACCGGAGCATTAACACACACCTATCACAGGGACATTAACACCCACCTATCAGCGGAGCATTAACACACACCTATCACAGGGACACTAACACACACCTATCACAGGGACATTAACACACACCTATCACAGGGGCATTAACACACACCTATCACAGGGACACTAACACACACCTATCACAGGGACACTAACACACACCTATCACAGGGACATTAACACACACCTATCACAGGGGCATTAACACACTCCTATCACCGGAGCATTAACACACACCTATCACAGGGACATTAACACACACCTATCACCGGAGCATTAACACACACCTATCACAGGGGCATTAACACATTCCTATCACAGTGGCATTAACACACACCTATCACAGGGGCATTAACACACACCTATCACAGGGATATTAACACACACCTATCACAGGGACATTAACACACACCTATCACAGGGGCATTAACACATTCCTATCAGAGTGGCATTAACACACACCTATCACAGGGGCATTAACACACACCTATCACAGGGACATTAACACACACCAATCACAGGGATATTAACACATACCTATCACCGGAGCATTAACACAAACCTATCACAGGGGCATTAACACATTCCTATCACAGTGGCATTAACACACTCCCATCACCGGAGCATTAACACACACCTATCACAGGGACATTAACACACACCTATCACCGGAGCATTAACACACACCTATCACAGTGGCATTAACGCACACCTATCACAGGGGCATTAACACACACCTATCACAGGGACACTAACACACACCTATCACAGGGGCACTAACACACACCTATCACAGGGGCATTAACACACACCTATCACAGGGGCATTAACACACAACTATCACAGGGGCATTAACACACACCTATCACAGGGGCATTAACACACACCTATCACAGGGGCACTAACCCACACCTATCACAGGGACATTAACACACACCTATCACAGGGACATTAACACACACCTATAACAGGGACATTAACACACACCTATCACAGGGACACTAACACACACCTATCACAGGAGCATTAACACACAACTATCACAGGGGCATTAACACACACCTATCACAGGGTCATTAACACACACCTATCACAGGGGCACTAACCCACACCTATCACAGGGGCATTAACACACACCTATCACAGGGACATTAACACACACCTATCACAGGGGTATTAACACACACCTATCACAGGGACATGAACACACACCTATCACAGGGGCACTAACACACACCTATCACAGGGGCATTAACACACACATATCACAGGGACACTAACACACACATATCACAGGGGCATTAAGACACTCCTATCACAGGGACATTAACACACACATATCACAAGGACATTAACACACACCTATCACCGGAGCATTAACACACACCTATCACAGGGACATTAACACCCACCTATCAGCGGAGCATTAACACACACCTATCACAGGGACATCAACACACACATATCACAGGGACACTAAGACACACCTATCAAAAGGCACTAACACACACCTATCACAGGGGCATTAACAAACACCTATCACAAGGACATTAACACACACATATCACAGGGGCACTAACACACACCTATCACAGGGGCACTAACACACAGCTATCACAGGGGCATTAACACACACCTATCACAGGGGCATTAACACACACCTATCACAGGGGCATTAACACACACCTATCACAGGGGCATTAACACACACCTATCACAGGGGCATTAACACACACCTATCACAGGGGCATTAACACACACCTATCACAGGGGCATTAACACACACCTATCACAGGGGCATTAACACACACCTATCACAGGGGCATTAACACACACCTATCACAGGGACACTAACACACACCTATCACAGGGGCATTAACACACACCTATCACAGGGGCATTAACACACACCTATCACAGGGGCATTAACACACACCTATCACAGGTGCATTAACACACACCTATCACAGGGGCATTAACACACACCTATCACAGGGGCATTAACACACACCTATCACAGGGACATTAACACACACCTATCACAGGGGCATTAACACACACCTATCACAGGGGCATTAACACACACCTATCACAGGGGCACTAACACACACCTATCACAGGGACATTAACACACACCTATCACAGGGGCACTAACCCACACCTATCACAGGGACTTTAACACACACCTATCACAGGGACATTAACACACAGCTATCACAGGGACACTAACACACACCTATCACAGGGACATTAACACACACCTATGACAGGGGCATTAACTCACACCTATCACAGGGACACTAACACACACCTATCACAGGGACACTAACACACACCTATCACAGGGACACTAACACATACCTATCACAGGGACACTAACACACACCTATCACAGGGGTATTAACACACACCTATCACAGGGACATTAACACACACCTATCACAGGGGCACTAACACACACCTATCACAGGGGTATTAAAACACACCTATCACAGGGGCATTAACACACACATATCACAGGGACACTAACACACACATATCACAGGGGCATTAAGACACTCCTATCACAGGGACATTAACACACACATATCACAAGGACATTAACACACACCTATCACCGGAGCATTAACACACACCTATCACAGGGACATTAACACCCACCTATCACAGGGACATTAACACACACCTATCACAGGGACATTAACACACACCTATCACAGGGGCATTAACACACACCTATCACAGGGACATTAACACACACCTATCACAGGGGCACTAACACACACCTATCACAGGGGCATTAACACACACCTATCACAGGGGCATTAACACACACCTATCACAGGGACACTAACACACACCTATCACAGGGGCATTAACACACACCTATCACAGGGACATTAACACACACCTATCACAGGGACATTAACACACACCTATCACAGGGGCATTAACACACACCTATCACAGGGACATTAACACACACCTATCACAGGGAGCATTAACACACACCTATCACAGGGACACTAACACACACCTATCACAGGGACATTAACACACACCTATCACAGGGGCATTAACACACACCTATCACAGGGACACTAACACACACCTATCACAGGGACACTAACACACACCTATCACAGGGACATTAACACACACCTATCACAGGGGCATTAACACACTCCTATCACCGGAGCATTAACACACACCTATCACAGGGACATTAACACACACCTATCACCGGAGCATTAACACACACCTATCACAGGGGCATTAACACATTCCTATCACAGTGGCATTAACACACACCTATCACAGGGGCATTAACACACACCTATCACAGGGATATTAACACACACCTATCACAGGGACATTAACACACACCTATCACAGGGGCATTAACACATTCCTATCAGAGTGGCATTAACACACACCTATCACAGGGGCATTAACACACACCTATCACAGGGACATTAACACACACCAATCACAGGGATATTAACACATACCTATCACCGGAGCATTAACACAAACCTATCACAGGGGCATTAACACATTCCTATCACAGTGGCATTAACACACTCCCATCACCGGAGCATTAACACACACCTATCACAGGGACATTAACACACACCTATCACCGGAGCATTAACACACACCTATCACAGTGGCATTAACGCACACCTATCACAGGGGCATTAACACACACCTATCACAGGGACACTAACACACACCTATCACAGGGGCACTAACACACACCTATCACAGGGGCATTAACACACACCTATCACAGGGGCATTAACACACAACTATCACAGGGGCATTAACACACACCTATCACAGGGGCATTAACACACACCTATCACAGGGGCACTAACCCACACCTATCACAGGGACATTAACACACACCTATCACAGGGACATTAACACACACCTATAACAGGGACATTAACACACACCTATCACAGGGACACTAACACACACCTATCACAGGAGCATTAACACACAACTATCACAGGGGCATTAACACACACCTATCACAGGGTCATTAACACACACCTATCACAGGGGCACTAACCCACACCTATCACAGGGGCATTAACACACACCTATCACAGGGACATTAACACACACCTATCACAGGGGTATTAACACACACCTATCACAGGGACATGAACACACACCTATCACAGGGGCACTAACACACACCTATCACAGGGGCATTAACACACACATATCACAGGGACACTAACACACACATATCACAGGGGCATTAAGACACTCCTATCACAGGGACATTAACACACACATATCACAAGGACATTAACACACACCTATCACCGGAGCATTAACACACACCTATCACAGGGACATTAACACCCACCTATCAGCGGAGCATTAACACACACCTATCACAGGGACATCAACACACACATATCACAGGGACACTAAGACACACCTATCACAAGGCACTAACACACACCTATCACAGGGGCATTAACAAACACCTATCACAAGGACATTAACACACACATATCACAGGGGCACTAACACACACCTATCACAGGGGCACTAACACACAGCTATCACAGGGGCATTAACACACACCTATCACAGGGGCATTAACACACACCTATCACAGGGGAATTAACACACTCCTATCACAGGGGCATTAACACACTCCTATCACAGGGGCATTAACACACACCTATCACAGGGGCATTAACACACACCTATCACAGGGGCATTAACACAGACCTATCACAGGGGTATTAACACACACCTATCACAGGGGCATTAACACACACCTATCACAGGGACACTAACACACACCTATCACAGGGGCATTAACACACAACTATCACAGGGGCATTAACACACTCCTATCAGAGGGGCATTAACACACACCTATCACAGGTGCATTAACACACACCTATCACAGGGGCATTAACACACACCTGTCACAGGGGCATTAACACACACCTATCACAGGGACATTAACACACACCTATCACAGGGGCATTAACACACACCTATCACAGGGGCATTAACACACACCTGTCACAGGGGCACTAACACACACCTATCACAGGGACATTAACACACACCTATCACAGGGGCACTAACCCACACCTATCACAGGGACTTTAACACACACCTATCACAGGGACATTAACACACAGCTATCACAGGGACACTAACACACACCTATCACAGGGACATTAACACACACCTATGACAGGGGCATTAACTCACACCTATCACAGGGACACTAACACACACCTATCACAGGGACACCAACACACACCTATCACAGGGACACTAACACATACCTATCACAGGGACACTAACACACACCTATCACAGGGACATTAACACACACCTATCACAGGGGCATTAACACACACCTGTCACAGGGGCATTAACACACACCTCTCACAGGGGCATTACCACACACCTATCACAGGGGCACTAACCCACACCTATCACAGGGGCATTAACACACACCTATCACAGGGGCATTAACACACACCTATCACAGGGGCACTAACCCACACCAATCACAGGGACATTAACACACACCTATCACCGGAGCATTAACACATACCTATCACAGGGGCATTAACACATTGAAATCACAGGGACATTAACACACACCTATCACCGGAGCATTAACACACACCTATCTCAGGGAGACTAACACACACCTATCACAGTGGCATTAACACTCAACTATCACAGGGACATTAACACACACCTTTCACAGGGACATTAACACACAGCTATCACAGGGGCATTAACACACACCTATCACAGGGGCATTAACACACACCTATCACAGGGGAATTAACACACTCCTATCACATGGGCATTAACACACTCCTATCACAGGGGCATTAACACACACCTATCACAGGGGCATTAACACACACCTATCACAGGGGCATTAACACAGACCTATCACAGGGGTATTAACACACACCTATCACAGGGGCATTAACACAAACCTATCACAGGGACACTAACACACACCTATCACAGGGGCATTAACACACAACTATCAAAGGGGCATTAACACACTCCTATCAGAGGGGCATTAACACACACCTATCACAGGAGCATTAACACACACCTATCACAGGGGCATTAACACACACCTGTCACAGGGGCATTAACACACACCTATCACAGGGGCATTAACACACACCTATCACAGGGACATTAACACAGACCTATCACAGGGGTATTAACACACACCTATCACAGGGGCATTAACACACACCTATCACAGGGACACTAACACACACCTATCACAGGGGCATTAACACACAACTATCACAGGGGCATTAACACACACCTATCACAGGGGCATTAACACACACCTATCACAGGGCATTAACACACACCTATCACAGGGGCATTAACACACACCTATCACAGGGGCATTAACACACACCTATCACAGGGACATTAACACACACCTATCACAGGGGCATTAACACACACCTATCACAGGGACATTAACACACACCTATCACAGGGGCACTAACACACACCTATCACAGGGACACTAACACACACCTATCACAGGAGCATTAACACACAACTATCACAGGGGCATTAACACACACCTATCACAGGGGCATTAACACACACCTATCACAGGGGCACTAACCCACACCTATCACAGGGGCATTAACACACACCTATCACAGGGACATTAACACACACCTATCACAGGGGTATTAACACATACCTATCACAGGGACATTAACACACACCTATCACAGGGGCACTAACACACACCTATCACAGGGGTATTAAAACACACCTATCACAGGGGCATTAACACACACATATCACAGGGACACTAACACACACATATCACAGGGGCATTAAGACACTCCTATCACAGGGACATCAACACACACATATCACAAGGACATTAACACACACCTATCACCGGAGCATTAACACACACCTATCACAGGGACATTAACACCCACCTATCACAGGGACATTAACACACACCTATCACAGGGACATTAACACACACATATCACAGGGGTATTAACACACACCTATCACAGGGACATTAACACACACCTATCACAGGGGCACTAACACACACCTATCACAGGGACACTAACACACACCTATCACAGGGACATTAACACACACCTATCACAGGGGCATTAACACACACCTATCACAGGGACACTAACACACACCTATCACAGGGACACTAACACACACCTATCACAGGGACATTAACACACACCTATCACAGGGGCATTAACACACTCCTATCACAGGAGCATTAACACACACCTATCACAGGGACATTAACACACACCTATCACAGGAGCATTAACACACACCTATCACAGGGGCATTAACACACTCCTATCACAGTGGCATTAACACACACCTATCACAGGGGCATTAACACACACCTATCACAGGGATATTAACACACACCTATCACAGGGACATTAACACACACCTATCACAGGGGCATTAACACACTCCTATCAGAGTGGCATTAACACACACCTATCACAGGGGCATTAACACACACCTATCACAGGGACATTAACACACACCAATCACAGGGATATTAACACACACCTATCACAGGAGCATTAACACAAACCTATCACAGGGGCATTAACACATTCCTATCACAGTGGCATTAACCCACTCCATCACCGGAGCATTAACACACACCTATCACAGGGACATTAACACACACCTATCACCGGAGCATTAACACACACCTATCACAGTGGCATTAACGCACACCTATCACAGGGGCATTAACACACACCTATCACAGGGACACTAACACACACCTATCACAGGGGCACTAACACACACCTATCACAGGGGCATTAACACACACCTATCACAGGGGCATTAACACACAACTATCACAGGGGCATTAACACACACCTATCACAGGGGCATTAACACACACCTATCACAGGGGCACTAACCCACACCTATCACAGGGACATTAACACACACCTATCACAGGGACATTAACACACACCTATAACAGGGACATTAACACACACCTATCACAGGGACACTAACACACACCTATCACAGGAGCATTAACACACAACTATCACAGCGGCATTAACACACACCTATCACAGGGGCACTAACCCACACCTATCACAGGGGCATTAACACACACCTATCACAGGGACATTAACACACACCTATCACAGGGGTATTAACACACACCTATCACAGGGACATGAACACACACCTATCACAGGGGCACTAACACACACCTATCACAATGGCATTAAAACACACCTATCACAGGGGCATTAACACACACATATCACAGGGACACTAACACACACATATCACAGGGGCATTAAGACACTCCTATCACAGGGACATTAACACACACATATCACAAGGACATTAACACACACCTATCACCGGAGCATTAACACACACCTATCACAGGGACATTAACACCCACCTATCAGCGGAGCATTAACACACACCTATCACAGGGACATCAACACACACATATCACAGGGACACTAAGACACACCTATCACAAGGCACTAACACACACCTATCACAGGGGCATTAACAAACACCTATCACAAGGACATTAACACACACATATCACAGGGGCACTAACACACACCTATCACAGGGGCACTAACACACACCTATCACTGGGGCATTAACACACACCTATCACAGGGGCACTAACACACACCTATCACAGAGGCATTAACACACACCTATCACAGGGGCACTAACCCACACCTATCACAGGGACTTTAACACACACCTATCACAGGGGCATTAACACACACCTATCACAGGGGCATTAACACAGACCTATCACAGGGGTATTAACACACACCTATCACAGGGGCATTAACACACACCTATCACAGGGACACTAACACACACCTATCACAGGGGCATTAACACACAACTATCACAGGGGCATTAACACACTCCTATCAGAGGGGCATTAACACACACCTATCACAGGTGCATTAACACACACCTATCACAGGGGCATTAACACACACCTGTCACAGGGGCATTAACACACACCTATCACAGGGACATTAACACACACCTATCACAGGGGCATTAACACACACCTATCACAGGGGCATTAACACACACCTGTCACAGGGGCACTAACACACACCTATCACAGGGACATTAACACACACCTATCACAGGGGCACTAACCCACACCTATCACAGGGACTTTAACACACACCTATCACAGGGACATTAATACACAGCTATCACAGGGACACTAACACACACCTATCACAGGGACATTAACACACACCTATGACAGGGGCATTAACTCACACCTATCACAGGGACACTAACACACACCTATCACAGGGACACTAACACACACACCTATCACAGGGACACTAACACATACCTATCACAGGGACACTAACACACACCTATCACAGGGACATTAACACACACCTATCACAGGGGCATTAACACACACCTGTCACAGGGGCATTAACACACACCTCTCACAGGGGCATTACCACACACCTATCACAGGGGCACTAACCCACACCTATCACAGGGGCATTAACACACACCTATCACAGGGGCATTAACACACACCTATCACAGGGGCACTAACCCACACCAATCACAGGGACATTAACACACACCTATCACCGGAGCATTAACACATACCTATCACAGGGGCATTAACACATTGCTATCACAGGGACATTAACACACACCTATCACCGGAGCATTAACACACACCTATCTCAGGGAGACTAACACACACCTATCACAGTGGCATTAACACTCAACTATCACAGGGACATTAACACACACCTTTCACAGGGACATTAACACACAGCTATCACAGGGGCATTAACACACACCTATCACAGGGGCATTAACACACACCTATCACAGGGTAATTAACACACTCCTATCACAGGGGCATTAACACACTCCTATCACAGGGGCATTAACACACACCTATCACAGGGGCATTAACACACACCTATCACAGGGGCATTAACACAGACCTATCACAGGGGTATTAACACACACCTATCACAGGGGCATTAACACAAACCTATCACAGGGACACTAACACACACCTATCACAGGGGCATTAACACACAACTATCAAAGGGGCATTAACACACTCCTATCAGAGGGGCATTAACACACACCTATCACAGGGGCATTAACACACACCTGTCACAGGGGCATTAACACACACCTATCACAGGGGCATTAACACACACCTATCACAGGGGCATTAACACACACCTATCACAGGGGAATTAACACACTCCTATCACAGGGGCATTAACACACTCCTATCACAGGGGCATTAACACACACCTATCACAGGGGCATTAACACACACCTATCACAGGGGCATTAACACAGACCTATCACAGGGGTATTAACACACACCTATCACAGGGACACTAACACACACCTATCACAGGGGCATTAACACACAACTATCACAGTGGCATTAACACACTCCTATCAGAGGGGCATTAACACACACCTATCACAGGGACATTAACACATTCCTATCACACGGGCATTAAGACACACCTATCACAGGGGCATTAACACACACCTATCACAGGGGCATTAACACAGACCTATCACAGGGGTATTAACACACACCTATCACAGGGGCATTAACACAAACCTATCACAGGGACACTAACACACACCTATCACAGGGGCATTAACACACAACTATCACAGGGGCATTAACACACTCCTATCAGAGGGGCATTAACACACACCTATCACAGGAGCATTAACACACACCTATCACAGGGGCATTAACACACACCTGTCACAGGGGCATTAACACACACCTATCACAGGGACATTAACACACACCTATCACAGGGGCATTAACACACACCTATCACAGGGGCATTAACACACACCTGTCACAGGGGCACTAACACACACCTATCACAGGGACATTAACACACACCTATCACAGGGGCATTAACACACACCAATCACAGGGACACTAACACACACCTATCACAGGGACATTAACACACACCTATCACAGGGACATTAACACACACCTATCACAGGGGCATTAACTCACACCTGTCACAGGGGCACTAACACACACCTATCACAGGGACATTAATACACACCTATCACAGGGGCATTAACACACACCTATCACAGGGGTATTAACAAACATCTATCACAGGGGCATTATCACACACCTATCACAGTGGCATTAACACACACCTATCACAGGGACATTAAAACACCTATCACAGGGGCATTAACACACACCTATCACAGGGGCATTAACACACACCTATCACAGGGACATTAACACATTCCTATCACAGGGGCATTAACACACACCTATCACAGGGACATTCACACATTCCTATCACAGTGGCATTAACACACACCTATCACAATGGCACTAACACACACCTATCACAGGGGCAATAACACACACCTATCACAGGGGCACTAACACACACCTATCACAGGAGCACTAACACACACCTATCACAGGGACATTAACACACACCTATCACAGGAACATTAACACACACCTATCACAGGGGCATTAACACACACCTATTAAAGGGGCATTAACACACACCTATCACAGGGGCATTAACACACACCTATCACATGGACACTAACACACACCTATCTCAGGTGCATTAACACACACCTATCACAGGGACATTAACACACACCTATCACAGGGGCATTAACACAAACCTATCACAGGGGCATTAACACACACCTATAACAGGGGCACTAACACACAACTATCACAGGGACATTAACACACACCTATCACAGGGGCATTAACAGACATCTATCACAGCGGCAATAACACACACCTATCACAGGGGCACTAACACACAGCTATCACAAGGGCATTAACACACACCTATCACAGGGCATTAACACACAGCTATCACAAGGGCATTAACACACACCTATCACAGGGGCATTAACACACACCTATCACAGGGAAATTAACACAAACCTATCACAGGGGCACTAACACACACCTATCACAGGGGCACTAACACACACCTATCACAGGGGCATTAACACACACCTATCACAGGGACATTAACACACACCTATCACAGGAACATTAACACACACCTATCACAGGGGCATTAACACACACCTATTACAGGGGCATTAACACACACCTATTACAGGGGCATTAACACACACCTATCACAGGGGCATCAACACACACCTATCACAGGGGCATTAACACACACCTATCACAGGGACATTAACACACACCTATCACATGGACACTAACACACACCTATCACAGGGGCATTAACACACACCTATGACAGGGACATTAACACACACCTATCACAGGGGCACTAACACACACCTATCACAGGGACATTAACACACACCTATCACAGGGGCATTAACACACACCTATCACAGGGGCATTAACACACACCTATCACAGGGGCACTAACACACACCTATCACAGGGGCATTAACACACACCTGTCACATGGGGCATTAACACACACCTATCACAGGGGCACTAACACACACCTATCACAGGGGCATTAACACACACCTATCACAGGGGCATTAACACACACCAATCACAGGGACATTAACACACACCTATCACAAGGAAACTAACACACACCTATCACAGGGGCATTAACATACACCTATCACAGGGGCATTAACAGACACCTATCACAGGGTCATTAACACACACCTATCACAGGGACATTAACACACACCTATCACAGGGGCACTAACACACACCTATCACAGGGGCATTAACACAAACCTATCACAGGGGCATTAACACACACCTATCACAGGGGCATTAACACACACCTATCACAGGGACATTAACACACACCTATCACCGGAGCATTAACACACACCTATCACAGGGACATTAACACACACCTATCACAGGGCACTAACACACACCTATCACAGGGGCATTAACAAACACCTATCACAGGGACATTAACACACACCTATCACCGGAGCTTTAACACACACCTATCACAGGGACATTAAAACCCAACTCTCACCGGAGCATTAAAAAACACCTATCACAGGGACATTAACACACACCTATCACCGGAGCATTAACACACACCTATCACAGGGGCATTAACACATTCCTATCACAGTGGCATTAACACACACCTATCACAGGGGCATTAACACACACCTATCATTGGGATATTAACACACACCTATCACAGGGGCATTAACACACACCTATCACAGGGACACTAACACACACTATCACAGGAGCATTAACACACACCTATCACAGTGGCACTAACACACACCTATCACAGGGGCATTAACACACACCAATCACAGGGACATTAACACACACCTTTCACAGGGGCATTAACACACACCTATCACAGGGGCATTAACACACTCCTATCACAGGGGTATTAACACACACCTATCACAGGGGCATTAACACATTCCTATCACAGTGGCATTAACACACACCTATCACATGGGCATTAACACACACCTATCACAGGGACACTAACACACACCTATCACAGGGGCATTAACACACACCTATCACAGGGGCATTAACACACTCCTATCACAGGGGCATTAACACACTCCTATCACAGGGGTATTAACACACACCTATCACAGGGACACTAACACACACCTATCACAGGGGCATTAACACACAACTATCACAGGGGCACTAACACACACCTATCACAGTGGCATTAACACACACCTATCACATGGGCATTAACACACACCTATCACAGGGACACTAACACACACCTATCACAGGGGCATTAACACACACCTATCACAGGGGCATTAACACACTCCTATCACAGGGGCATTAACACACTCCTATCACAGGGGTATTAACACACACCTATCACAGGGACACTAACACACACCTATCACAGGGGCATTAACACACAACTATCACAGGGGCATTAACACTCTCCTATCATAGAGTCATAGGGGGAAAAATTCAGTTGGTTGCGCCTCCCGTTAGCGCCTTAAGAGGGCGCTAATGGGGTGCAAAGCATCCAGCGCCCAGGCGCGGCGAAGTTTGCGCCGCTCGCGAAATTAACTAGACATTTTGCGGCGGCGCTAAACACTACCGCCACGATCTCCTGCGCTGGCAGATCGTGACGTCAGTCGAGTGCTCAATGCCTCGGTATCGCCCCGTAGCGGATATTGAGTGGCGCCCCCTGCCTTACCGCCTGACGCTAGCAATGACAGTTTGAGTGGAGCGTTCTGCAGTCATGAAGGGAAAGGGGGAGCGCTATTTAAAGGTGACCGCTTCCTGCCTTTTATTGTTGGTGCCATTTTTGAACTATCCATTCTGAGAGAGAGAGAGAGAGACTTCTGGAGAGTTTCAACGTTGTGTGAAGGAGTTTTGGGTACTGAGCAGCACTTTGCAGGTTTATTTTGAATTGTCATTCCTTGCATCGATTTAGAAGAGATTGTGGGGGCTGCACTCTGAGCTCTTTGCCTGGTACTCTCCCTTGTTCTTTCCAGCAGATTTGATGTGCAGGTCTCTCCAGGCCGAGATTCAAGGCTGCAATTAGCAGGATGTGGATGGAAAGTGAGATTAACCATCCCCTTTAAGAACTGGCCCGCGCCATTGTGTGTGTGTTCCATTGCTGACTGACATTACATGAGCTTCCCCAGCGCTCTGAGGTAGCACCTTGCTCCTCGGCCTTTGCGCCTTAAGACAGGTGTGAAGCGCCTGATTTAGCGCTCCAATCACCTCCAGGGGCGATAAAAGTCAAGTTTGCAGTCGGTGGCGATAATTAATGCCAGGCGCTAATCTTTGCGCCCGGCCGATAATTGTGCCCCAAATGGGGCGATACTGAATTTCTCCCCCATAGAGTCATAGGGGTAAAAATTCACTTGGTTGCGCCTCCCGTTAGCGCCTTAAGAGGGCGCTAATGGGGCGCAAAGCCGCTAACGCCCGGGCGCAGCGATGTTTGCGCCGCTCGAGAACTTAACTTGAGATTGTGCGGCGGCGCTAAAACTTACCGCTGCGACCACCTGCGCGCGCAGATTGTGACGTCATTCCATGGTGCAATGCCCTTGTGGCGCCCCGTAGCGGAAATTGAGTGGCGCCCCCTGCCTTACCGCCTGGCGCTTCCAACGACCAGAAGACTGGAACGCTATCAATCGCTGTGGGGCTGGGGGGGGCGCTATTTAAAGGGGGCCTCTTCCTGTCTTTTATTGCTGGTGGCATTTTTGAACTACGCATTCTGAGAGAGAGAGGGAGAGACTTCTGGAGAGATTCAACGTTGTGTGAAGGAGTTTTGGGTACTGAGCAGCACTTTGCAGGTTCATTTTGATTTGCCATTCCTTGTATCGATTTAGCAGAGACTGTGGGAGCTGCACTCTGAGCTCTTTGCCTGGTACGCTCCATTGTTCTTTCCAGCACATTTGATGTGCAAGTCTCTCCAGGCCGAGATTCAAGGCAGCAATGAACAGGATGTGGATGGAAAGCAAGATTAACCATCCCCTTTAAGAACTGGCCCGTGCCATTGTGTGTGTGTTCCATTGCTGACTGACATTACATGAGCTTCGCCAGCGCTCCGAGTTAGCGCCTCACTGCTCGGCCTTTGCGCCTTAAGAGAGGTGTGCAGCGCCTGCTTTAGCGCTCCACTCACCTCCCGGGGCGGTAAAAGTGAAGTTTCCTGTCAGTGCCGATAATTAGCGCCAGGCGCTAATATTTGCGTCCGGACGATATTTGCGCCCCAAATGGGGCGCGACCTAATTTCTACCCCATAGAGTTATACAGCATGGATAGAGGCCCTTCGGCCCATCGTGTCCGCGCCGGCCATCAAGCCCTGTCTAATCTAATCCCATATTCCAGCATTTGGTCCGTAGCCTTGTATGCGATGGCATTTCAAGTGCTCATCCAAATGCTTCTTGAATGTTGTGAGGGTTCTTGCCTCCACAACCCTTTCAGGCAGTGAGTTCCAGATTCCAACCACCCTCTGGGTGAAAAAGTTCTTTCTCAAATCCCTTCTAAACCTCCCGCCCTTTACCTTGCATCTATGCCCCCTTGTTATAGACCCCTCTACTAAGGGAAAAAGCTTCTTAGTATCCATCCTATCTATGCCCCTCATAATTTTGTACACCTCAATCATGTCCCCCCTCAGCCTCCTCTGCTCCAAGGAAAACAAACCCAATCTGCCCAGTCTCTCTTCATAGCTGAAGCACTCCAGCCCGGGTAACATTCTGGTGAATCTCCTCTGCACCCTCTCCAAAGCGATCACATCCTTCCTGTAGTGTGGCGACCAGAACTGCACACAGTATTCCAGATGTGGCCTAACCAGTGTTTTATACAGCTCCATCATAACCTCCTTGCTCTTATATTCTATGCCTCGGCTAATGAATGCAAGAATCCCATATGCCTTTTTTACCACCTTATCCACCTGTTCCGCTGCCTTCAGGGATCTGTGTACTTGCACACCAAGATCCCTCTGACCCTCCGTCTTGCCTAGGGTCTTTCCATTCATTGTATATTCCCTTGCCTTGTTAGTCCCTCCAAAGTGCATCACCTCGCACTTTTCCGGATTAAATTCCATTTGCCACTGTTCCGCCCATCTGACCAACCCATCTATATCGTCGTGCAGACTGAGGCTACCCTCCTCGCTATTTACCACCCTACCAATTTTTGTATCATCCGCGAAATTACTGATCATACCTTTTACATTCATATCTAAGTCGTTAATGTAGACCACAAACAGCAAGGGACCCAGCACCAATCCCTGTGGTACCCCACTGGCCACAGGCTTCCAGTCAAAAAAACAACCTTCGACCATCACCCTCTGCCTTCTGCCACAGGGACATTAACACACACCTATCACAGGGGCATTAACACACACCTATCAGAGGGGCATTAACACACACCTATCACAGGGGCATTAACACACACCTATCACAGGGGCATTAACACACACCTATCACAGGGGCATTAACACACACCTGTCACAGGGGCATTAACACACACCTATCACAGGGGCATTAACACACACCTATCACAGGGGCACTAACCCACACCTATCACAGGGACATTAACACACACCTATCACAGGGGCATTAACACACACCTATCACAGGGGCATTAACACACACCTATCACAGGGGCACTAACCCACACCAATCACAGGGACATTAACACACACCTATCACCGGAGCATTAACACACACCTATCACAGGGGCATTAACACATTGCTATCACAGGGACATTAACACACACCTATCACAGGGGCATTAACACACACCTATCACAGGGACACTAACACACACCTATCACAGGGGCATTAACACACAACTATCACAGGGGCATTAACACACTCCTATCAGAGGTGCATTAACACACACCTATCACAGGAGCATTAACACACACCTATCACAGGGGCATTAACACACACCTATCAGAGGGGCATTAACACACACCTATCAGAGGGGCATTAACACACACCTATCACAGGGGCATTAACACACACCTATCACAGGGGCATTAACACACACCTATCACAGGGGCATTAACACACACCTATCACAGGGGCATTAACACACACCTATCACAGGGGCATTAACACACACCTATCACAGGGGCACTAACACACACCTATCACAGGGACATTAACACACACCTATCACAGGGGCATTAACACACACCTATCACAGGGGCATTAACACACACCTATCACAGGGGCACTAACACACACCTATCACAGGGACATTAACACACACCTATCACAGGAGCATTAACACACACCTATCACAGGGGCATTAACACACACCTATCACAGGGGCACTAACACACACCTATCACAGGGGCATTAACACACACCTATCACAGGGGCATTAACACACACCTATCACAGGGGCATTAACACACACCTATCACAGGGGCACTAACACACACCTATCACATGGGCATTAACACACACCTATCACAGGGGCATTAACACACACCTATCACAGGGGCATTAACACACACCTATCACAGGGGCATTAACACACACCTATCACAGGAGCACTAACACACACCTATCACAGGGGCATTAACACACACCTATCACAGGGGCATTAACACACACCTATCACAGGGGCACTAACCCACACCTATCACAGGGGCATTAACACACAACTATCACAGGCGCACAAACACATACCTATCACAGGGGCACTGACACACACCTATCACAGGGGCACTAACACACACCTATCACAGGGGCATTAACACACACCTATCACAGGGACACGAACACAACCCTATCACAGGGGCATTAACACACACATATCACAGGGACATTAACACACACCTATCTCAGGGGCATTAACACACACCTATAACAGGGACATTAACACACAGCTATCACAGGGACATTAACACACTCCTATCACAGGGGCATTAACACACTCCTATCACAGGGGCATTAACACACTCCTATCACAGGGGCACTAACACACACCTATCACAGGGGCATTAACACACACCTATCACAGGGGCACTAACAGACACCTATCACAGGGGCATTAACACACACCTATCACAGGGGCATTAACACACACCTATCACAGGGGCATTAACACACACCTATCACAGGGGCATTAACACACCTATCACAGGGGCATTTAGAGACACTTATCACCGGGGCACTAACACACACCTATCACAGGGGCATTAACACACACCTATCACAGTGGCATTAACACACACCTATCAGTGGGGCATTAACACACACCTATCACAGGGGCATTAACACACACCTATCACAGGGGCACTAACACACACCTATCACAGGGGCATTAACACACACCTATCACAGGGGCATTAACACACACCTATCACAGGGGCATTAACACACACCTATCACAGGGGCACTAACACACACCTATCACAGGGGCACTAACACACACCTATCACAGGGGCATTAACACACACCTATCACAGGGGCATTAACACACACCTATCACAGGGACATTAACACACACCTATCACAGGGGCATTAACACACACCTATCACAGGAGCATTAACACACACCTATCACAGGGGCACTAACACACACCTATCACAGGGGCATTAACCCACACCTAACACAGGGGCATTAACACACACCTATCACAGGGGCTCGAACACACAGCTAACACAGGGGCACTAACACACACCTATCACAGGGGCATTAACACACACGTATCACAGGGGCATTAATACACACCTATCACAGGGGCACTAACACACACCTATCAGAGGGGCATTAACACACACCTATCACAGGGTCATTAACACACTCCTATCACAGGGGCATTAACACACACCTATCACAGGGGCATTAACACACACCTATCACAAGGTCATTAACACACACCTTTCACAGGGACATTAACACATTCCTATCACAGGGGCATTAACACACACCTATCACAGGGGCATTAACACACACCTATCACAGGGGCACTAACACACACCTATCACAGGGGCATTAACAGACACTTATCACCGCGGCACTAACACACATCTATCACATGGGCATTAACACACACCTATCACAGGGGCATTAACACACACCTATCAGAGGGGCATTAACACACACCTATCACAGGGGCATTAACACACACCTATCACAGGGGCACTAACACACACCTATCACAGGGGCATTAACACACACCTATCACAAGGGCATTAACACACACCTATCACAGGGGCACTAACCCACACCTATCACAGGGGCACTAACCCACACCTATCACAGGGGCATTAACACACAACTATCACAGGGGCACTAACACACACCTATCACAGGGGCACTAACACACACCTATCACAGGGGCATTAACACACACCTATCACAGGGGCATTAACACACACCTATCACAGGGCATTAACACACACCTATCACAGGGGCATTAACACACACCTATCACAGGGGCATTAACACACACCTATCACAGGGGCATTAACACACACCTATCACAGGGGCACTCGCACACCTATCACAGATGCACTAACACACTCCTATCACAGGGGCATTAACACACACCTATCACAGGGGCATTAACACACTCCTATCACAGGGGCATTAACACACACCTCTCACAGGGGCATTAACACACACCTATCACAGGGGCATTAACACACACCTATCACAGGGCATTAACACACACCTATCACAGGGGCATTAACACACACCTATCACAGGGCATTAACACACACCTATCACAGGGTCATTAACACACACCTATCACAGGGGCACTAACACACACCTATCACAGGGGCACTAACACACACCTATCACAGGGGCACTAACACACACCTATCACAGGGGCATTAACACACACCTATCACAGGGGCATTAACACACACCTATCACAGGGGCATTAACACACACCTATCACAGGGGCATTAACACACACCTATCACAGGGGCATTAACACACACCTATCACAGGGGCACTAACACACCTATCACAGTGGCACTAACACACACCTATCACAGGGGCATTAACACACACCTATCACAGGGGCATTAACACACACCTATCACAGGGGCATTAACACACACCTATCACAGGGGCATTAACACACACCTATCACAGGGGCATTAACACACACCTATCACAGGGGCATTAACACACACCTATCACAGGGCATTAACACACACCTATCACAGGGGCACTAACACACACCTATCACAGGGGCACTAACACACACCTATCACAGGGGCATTAACACACACCTATCATAGGGGCATTAACACACACCTATCACAGGGGCATTAACACACACCTATCACAGGGGCATTAACACACACCTATCACAGGGGCAATAACACACACCTATCACAGGGGCACTAACACACACCTATCACAGGGGCATTAACACACACCTATCACAGGGACATTAACACACACCTATCACAGGGTCATTAACACCACCTATCACAAGGGCATTAACACACAACTATCACAGGGACACTAACACACTCCAATCACATGGGCATTAACACACACCTATCACAGGGGCATTAACACACACCTCCCACAGTGGCATTAACACACACCTATCACAGGGACACTAACACACACCTATCACAGGGGCATTAACACACACCTATCACAGGGGCATTAACACACACCTATCACAGTGGCATTAACACACACCTATCACAGGGGCATTAACACACACCTATCACAGGGACACTAACACACACCTATCACAGGGGCATTAACACACACCTATCACAGGGGCATTAACACACACCTATCACAGTGGCATTAACACACACCTATCACAGGGGCATTAACACACACCTATCACAGGGGAATTAACACACACCTATCACAGGGGCATTAACACACACCTCCCACAGTGGCATTAACACACTCCTATCACAGGGGCATTAACACACACCATCACAGGGGAATTAACACACACCTATCACAGGGGCATTAACACACACCTATCACAGGGGCACTAACACACAACTATCACAGGGACATTAACACACACCTATCACAGGGACATTAACACACACCTATCACAGGGGCATTAACACACACCTATCACAGGGACATTAACACACACCTATCACAGGGACATTAACACACATCTATCACAGGGGCATTAACACACACCTATCACATGGACATTAACACACACCTATCAGAGGGACATTAATACACACCTATCACAGGGACATTAACACACACCTATCACAGGGACATTAACACACACCTATCACAGGGTCATTAACACAATGCTATCACAGGGGCATTAACACACACCTATCACAGGAACACTAACACACACCTATCACAGGGACATTAACACACTCCTATCACAGGGACACTAACACACACCTGTCACAAAGACATTAACACACACCTATCACAGGGACATTAACACACACAACTATCACAAGGGCATTAACACACACCTATCACAGGGGCATTAACACACACCTATCACAGGGGCATTAACACACACCTATCACAGGCGAATTAACACACACATATCACAGGGGCATTAACACACACCTATCACAAGGGCATTAACACACACCTAT